>SAUE01000623.1:1799-22994 GCA_009724625.1 Deladenus siricidicola
GAGATATGCACAATCTCCCAAGCAGCCTATTTGAAGCATATTTTTCGATGTTTTTGATTTATAAAAACATCAGCTTTTGATGAAATCGCAAAATTCAAAAAAAAGAATGAAAGAGAATTGCAAAGCGCATCTACAGTAAAAATTTCAGATTTTTAGCTGCGTTTTCAGCTGCGCTATGGCGTGGGATTTTTTTTTTGAACCACCCTGTACTTTCTGAATCCTCCCGACGAGACTTTTCGATTGACACCACTCAATTCTATTCTGCAGTCTTACAAATGTCTATCCCACGCGGAGAATTTATTGCCCCTCCCTAGTGTTTAAAAAATGAAACCGAAAATCCCCCTTTTTACTGAAATATGCTTCCACAAAATGAGCACAACTTTCTGAAAGCCATCTCGGCCAAGCGCATCATACCGCGGTACGTGTATTTTGATGTTGATGAACTGGTCGCCGCGGCCGTGTTGGTTCAGCCGCCGGAGTCCACGGCCCCTCAGGCACAGTTGGGCGTGAGAGCTTGTGCCCGGTGGAATTCTTACGGTAGTATCCTCGTCGATGCCGGGCACCGTAATTTCGCCGCCGAGCACAGCTTGCGAGATGCTAATCTAGAAAATCATTATACATATAACGAAAAAAATTTCACGAAACTTAAAATTCCCTATCTCCAATAACACAAAACAAATCATGCCTCGACGTCCGTGTAGATGTGCTCCTTATCGCGACGATGCCGTAAGGAAGGCGATACCTTCAGTGTAATGTAGAGCACAGACTAGAATATTTTAAACTTAAAAAAAATTAATTAAAAATAATCGTTAAATATGATTAAATTCTATTCAAACTCACATCCAGAACATTTTTTGCATTCCGTGGAATTTCCTCAAAAAGTAAGGTTAATGATGACAGAAAAAATTTTTAGCGATTTTTACACCGAAATGAGATCTGGCCTCCGAGGCATAGCCAAAAAAATTTTTTGGGGAGAGGGGGAGGGGCAAGACCAAAAAAAATTCCGGAGAAGGCCCAAGATCAAAAACATGTTGAAAAAAAGTGAAAAAATTGTACTTATTTTTTCATTTAGGGGGCATGGCCTCACCTGGCTACGCCCATGCCCCTGGTTTTAGCCCCCTCCCTGATAAATTAACGATGATTTTGGAAGGGATACAAATTATTTCTCGATTATATGTATAGTATACACTAAATAATATTACGTTATTGATGATTAGAGAAATGTCCATTAAAAACTGAAATATTCTTCAACTCGAAAGTAACGATAAAGAACGAGTTAAAAAGTCCTCAAAAATCTCTCTACCTTGCCGATTTGGGTTTGAAGAGTTTGGCCGTTATCGATGCCCGCCGGCACATTAACCGTGAATTTCCGTCGCTGCACACTCTGGCCGTGCCCCTCGCACTCCACGCACGGGTTTTTGTTGTAGGAGCCTTGTCCGGCACATCGGGGGCAAGCGGATTGCATGAAAAATCCTTGTACCTGCTGCGACGTTACGCCAGTACCGTTGCAATACGGGCAAGACACCTTTGAATATGGAGCATTTGGAATTTTTCAAATTTTCTCTTTGCGCAAACTTAGAAAGAAATACTTTTAAGCTTCGAGAAAAAAATTAGCAAAAATACGTAGAGAAAGTACAAAAATTTTCATAGCAAAGCATTTCATTTTTTGAAAAGCCCATTCTTTTGACGTAGACGGAATTTTTTTGAACACAGTTAAACGGAAGCAAAAAAATTTCAAACAAAAAACAAATTCGGAATTTTTAAGAATCTTCAATTCTATATAAAAAAATCCCATAGAGGCAAGGACACAGATTGCGCATTATCAAGTAAACCAGCCAAAGTGGTCTTTGTAAAATAACAAAATCGGTGGGCCAAAAGAAAGAAAATCTTATAGAAAAAACCTTCTTATAGCCTAATAAAAAATGGGTAAAAAAGGTATTTCTGGCATTGAATCTTTTTACAATAACGAAAAACAACCTTCTTATAGCCCAATTCCACGCCCGTGCCATTGCACTTGCCGCAAGCGTCGATGACGTTGGCGGTGATCTCCTTCGCGACACCGCGAACCGCCTCCTCGAAGGTGATGTTGAGCGTCACCTGCTGAGAAGCGTCGAACCCGAAGCTACTCTCGGCAAAACCGCCGCGCGTGAACGGCTCAAAGTCTCGGAAGAGATCGCCGAAGAGGTCACGCGCCGACTTGTTCGTGTGATACTGCCAGCTGTGGGTGCGGTCGGCGGGACCGCCGCCGCCGCGGCTTTGACGCGCTCCCGTCGCGCCCATTTCGTCGTACTCCTGACGCCGGCGGGCGTCGCTCAGCACCGAAAAATGTGCAAATTGTTGTCGAGTGCGTAAAAGTGGCGTATTTTGGAAGGAGGGGGCGAACAATTTTTTGGATTAAATTTTGCGAATAGGGGACACAATGCAAAAATTTCAATTTTAAAAAATCCCAAAAACTTTCTCAGTGGAGCCCCCTCTGCCATTCCCCCTTAAATACGACAAAAAGCAGATGTAGTCAGAAAAAAGTTGGAGAATCGACAAAAGGTAAATAAAGGAGGGGGAAAGGGATAGAACACCCACTGGCGGAAAGTTTTAGTCTCAAAATTTCAACGAAAGAGACAAAATACTAGAAATCTATGAACATAAAAATGATTAAATCTTAGTCTAAATAATACCAAAAAAATATATGATTGCGCTAATATTTTCTTTTTTTTTCTAAAAACTTTTGTTTTTACCTCGTATGCCTCGGAGAGCTCCTGGAATTTCTCATTCGCCCCTTGCTCTTTGTTCACATCCGGATGATACTTCCTCGCCAGCTAAACAAAGAAAAAATAAATAGCCAAATACCGGCGACATACTGAAATATAAAAACCAAACGAAAATAAACTGCGCTTAAAAACCCACTGGCCGAAATGTATTGTAACCGGGGTTGTGACTTGAAAAAAAATCGAAGTCCCTGCCCTGACATTGTAACCACATGAAAAAAGTCCAATTATTTTGGAGCTTTTCAGAAAACAAAATCATAAAAAATAAACGAAACATTTGTCCAAAATAACTCCCCAAAAACCTATCGTTCAGTGCCCAAACATATAGACCCCAATCTTATTGTAAGTCTAGATGGAAAAATTCGTTCAATATTCCGATATATCTTTTCTAATTTCAGAACTAAAAAAAAATTTTTCTGCAAAATCATTCGAATTGAATTAAAAAAATCAAAAAACTCACCTCCCCCCCCCCTCCCCCGCAAATCACTGCCCAAACGCAATTTTTAATTGAACAAAAAACATATTAAAAAAGGGATAAAATAAAAATGAATTATTAGTAAACATTTTACCTGATAATATGCCTTCTTTATTTCGGCTTCCTTCGCCGACCGCGAAATTCCAAGGATCTTATAATAATCTTTCAGACTCGGGCAAGAGAGATGAAAAAATCTCCGGCACGCATACGTACTGAGGCGTAGCATCGCTAAACACTCCGAATATAAAAATTTCATAACATTTTGTAAAGTCATATACTTTTTCAGTTAAAACGGGCAAGTGTTTGTGACAAGCAACTTGAAGTCAACCCATAAAAATAATCAAATCGTGCAAAAAACTAATCAAAAATACATCTATAAATTTTTTGATTCAACTAAGTTAACATTTTCAAAGGTAATAATTTTGGTCATCACTTTTATTTTACACAGACGACTTCTTTTTTTATTTGCCATTCTCAACCAAAATTAGGCATGTTAATTAATTAATAATTATTATTATTGTGGGTAGATAACCTCTACTACATACGCAGAGCCTGCAGATATGTCAAACATGGATATTGGGGGAGGGGAAATACGGCGGGGGACGGACTCCCCCATATATATGAAGAAAAACTTTTGGAAACTCCAGTGTTTTGCGTCACCTAGCTTTGAGGTTGGGTAGTGGATGTAATTAGTTACACTTTGCCGTTTCAATCAGAAATAATCCGTGAATATATCACATTTTTGATTGATTTAATTTATTGTTCATAGACGCGTAATTTTTACGTAAACTTACGGCTAAAAACCGTAAGTTTTCACCCCTAAAATACAATGCGCCTTCTGTTTTTTCCCGCAACATCGGGATAAAACAGAATCGAAATGGATGAATTTGACGTTTTCTTTTTTTGCAAGCGTTCATTTTCTGATTTCTCTTCTTTAAAGGAGCACTGTCAGCTGACAGCTGTCAGACAGTGAAGCGCCGGTGGGTTGCGCTTGCTCCCCTATTGGGCTAAATTGTTAAGGGAGGGAGTGGGTCACGGTCGATTGTCCATGAATCAAAATTGCTAGGCACGAAAGGAACAAAGCGCTGAAAATTTTTACAAGTCAAAAATTCTTGAAAGTTTTCTGAGTTTTTTAGGATAGTTTTTATAAGCTAATTTTGATAGTAATATTTTGGAGAAAGAAAATCACGTACTCTAATGAAAATTTTGGTCAGAGGGGGGAACGGAACCCCCATTTTCCGCGACCTAATATGTTTAGAAATATGTTTTTTCAGTATTTTGATATGTATATTTTAAGCAAATTCTGACCTATAAATATTTGATTGTGAAGCGCAAGATACACATTTAGATTGAATATTATGTTGTTCTGCGATCTTCAACCCATTCGCCTGAATACCGTTGAAGAGGAAGAGGACGCGCCCTTGGACACGAAGCCACCATATTGTAGTCAGTGGTTGTGGGAACGATTGGCCAAACACTATTTCAGTGGAAATGTAAGCTTTTGTTGTTGTTTTTGAATCTTGTACGGGGTTTGTTTTCATTTCTTTTTATAATAGAATAATGAGCTCAATAATCTTATTTTTCAAATATCTATAATACACATACATTGAGCCGAATTCTTGTTACGCACCTTGTTTTCTACATAATCTACTTGTTTTCTACATACATACACAATACATATGTACTTCTTGTTAAGGTTTGTACCTTATTACGTCGCGTTTTCTTCTTATTTTTTATCTGAATACTAACTATCATTCATTTTTTATATATATTTTTTCTTCCTTGTTGTACAATTTTTTATGTGGGATTTTTGAATTTTTTTGATGTATGACACCGACCGCGTGCTTTTGTAATTTTCCACATGTTCAGCCGTATTTTATTTTTTGCGTTGCGATATTTTTTGTGATATAATTTTTTTCATTTTGTGATGTGTTGGCCATATGTACATATTCAGCCTCGACAAAGACAATCAGTAAAACTATAAATGAACAAATAAAAAATTGTGTTTGATAAAATGTGTCTAATTCAACAAGGGCGTGAGAGATGAGCATTTTTAATTCCAAATTCAGATTTTTAATACTTTTTCCCAAAGAAGTTTTCCCAAATTACTACATGAAAACAAATGAAAGCAAAAAAAATGAAAGCAAATTTTCAGCTAACTGCATACTATGTAGTAGCCGGTTGGTGGGTTGGTCAACTGAGAAAAATTGTTTCAGCTGTCTTTCTAAAATGTTTCTCGTAGATGCACACATCGTAGCATCTCATGGCATTTTCATGAGCACTGAAAATTGTGAGGAAAATGCATTAAAAAACTATGTTGGAGGAAATACTAACTTGGAAGGAGAGAATTCGGCTGGAGAATGAAACACAAAGAAAAGAGATGAACGGAAAAGAAACTAATCAAAAAAGCCATGTGACAAGAGAGGAAAAAATAAAATAAAAGTACACATTTTTTACATCGTCGAAAAAAATAATAAAAACCAGGCCAGACAGAAGCTTTGCTTTCTTAATACTCAAAAAACAAAGCATGCATACTTGCTTTCCTTTTCTCTTTGCTTACTTGCTTTGCTTGCGATGAGATGAGGAAGAATTTGAAATAAAATATTTCGCAAACACAGGACTTTGGACCTGCTAGAAATGCGAAAATGAAAATTCCGACGACGACAGCCAACCGAAAGCGACCAAGTATTTTGTGTGAGTGTCTTATGTGTGTGTGTCTATGTGTATATTTGTGCGTGTGTGTTTGTATGTGTATCTACCATGTGTGTATATGTGAGTATGCGTCTCAGTGTGTGTCTTACATTATTGAGAAATGACGTTGATGTGGTGGTGGTGGTGGTGGTGGTGATGAAGGTTGTGTGATGTTTAAGCCTCCTCGTGCTTTTATTGGCAATGCATAAAACATTTCCGATATGCTTTTTGAATCAGCGATTTTTAGTGAACAAAACGGCGAGGACAAAGTCTCACAAAAAAGTGATTGCGTGCAAAACACAACTAAAATTTTTTTACGTGAACCTTTGCAGTTGTTTTATGCTTAGATATTTGTGTTGTTCTCCATTTCTCGTATATACAAATTTTTATATGAAAAAATACACCCACATAATATATTTTTTATTACCAATCCTATTTTGTATTTTTATGTTTTCATTTCGTATAATTTTGGTTTTTTTCCTGTGGCCAAATTGCTACTAATATTTATGATCATTGCCGTTTTCTTTTCTATTTGGTTTTTTTTCTTTCGTTTAAGTTGCGTCAATGGCTCCTCGTGTTAAAAATTGGGAATAGTAAAAAAGCATACTTATATTTTTGTTGATGGGTACAAAGGTGAAATAACTCATCAAAAAATGTTTTCATCCACCGACTAGCTTTTGCCTCATTTTCTGCTGGCTGAGGAGCTAGCAAGAAATATATTGTCGACACTCGCATAATTCGTACTTTACAATAATTAGTATTTTATAGTCTGAAAAAAAAGCATTCAAATTACCCCAAAATTGCGTTTAATTCGAAATTATTTGATTAGGCATTCCTTATCAAAAATTCTTTTTGATTGGTTTTTTTATCAGCAAAAAGTTTCACGGCGTTATTTCTCCAGAATGAATAGATTCCAGAAGAGTTGTACGGAAACAATTCTGGACTTTGAGACCCATTTTTTAAACGATTGGCACGAACAATTCGCAAAAGAAATTTATACAATAATCAAACATCACAGATCAGCCGCAAAAATTTCTCAAATCTTAAATCTTAATGAGTGAGATGTTAGTGATAGGGAATACAAAGTACAAATTGATTTCGAAATTGTTGAGAATATGCAAATTTTTCGCCAGGCAAAATATTTGCTTTTGGGAGAATTTTCCTCCTCTTTCTAGGCGTTTCTGCAACTTTCGCTGATTTTCTCCCCCTCTCTTCATTCCATTCATTTCTGCACAATTTTTTGCCCCTTCTACGTCGCATAAAACTTATGGTGAGAGAGAAGGAGAGGCAAGATCTTAATCTCAACTTCGTAATTTTTCTCTTTTTCAGATTTGTGGGTTGGTTGGTGATGAATATAATATGCAATGGAATTCCCCGCGTGCAAAAACGTGCGTGCGCATATTCTAATTTCAAAAATTTATTTATTTTCTGAGCGAATTTCGCAATTTTTCTTTGCGGCAAAATAGGCCGCCTTTATATAGGCCTTTTTCATTCGGATATAAGTTCATTTTATGATCTTTTTGTTTCACTCTGATGATCACTTTCAAATAAATAATCACTTTTCTAATTTTTGTAATCCGAAAGCTTTCGTTACCTTGGTTTTTTGAAGGTTTTAATTGATTTCTAAATTTTTGGTAAATATTTTTCAAAAATAACTGACAACCTTTATTTATTTTTTTGGAATATTTTCCGATTTTTTAATTATTTTTAACATTTTTGAGAAAGAACGGTTTGGTTGATGACTGATGATTTTATCTCTCAGTTCTCGGACATAAAATTTTTGTAATCGTTGGTCGATGACGATCTTCCGAATTCGGGTAGTGAGTTTAGTTATCAACCAATCCGATCGACCTTCCGCTGATCACGGGCAGCGCCGAATTTTCATTAAAATTACTCTACTTTGTTCAGGGAAAAGAACTTTTTTTTAATTAAGATTTATTTGTTATTTCCAACCTTCTTTACGTATTACTCATTTGGAATTGATCACTTTTTTCAAGTATTTTGTTGCAAACAAATTCAATAATAAGTGTAGCGTTTTTATGACGCATAAAATTGCACTGTTTGGTGATGAGACAATTTTAGTACAGTTCATGAGTAATAAAATTGCAATGTGAAAAAATTGGAAAAACAAAATTGCATGAAAAATGCGATAAAAATGTTTTGTGGCTGCTAGATATCGCCAGCAAAAAATTCCGAGCAGGGGGTCGACCATTTCGGGGAGGAGCATGAGGTAAAAGATCGATAAAGATAAGGCCTCTGGTGCTTGTAATACAATATCAAAAAAAGGATATTTACCTAAAAAAAACATTTGATTTCTGATTACTGGCGAAGTGAAAAGCGAGTCTAAAAAATGAATTTGAAAAGAAATTTTCGAAAACAACAAACATTTTTTTTGGACATTGCACTCTCCCGAGTGCGTAAAACTTCATCTCCGAGAATGATTATGGAGAAGAATTTCGCCAGAAAATTGTGGAAATTGGTAGGCGTAGTAGAAATGTTGAAGAAAATTTCGCTCTTTCTCAAAAAAATACACGATCGATTAATTATCTCACGCAAACCAAACAAACAATAATTAAAATGACATCGACAAAACCCCCTCCACCAGTTACGGGTCAACTTTCCTGCTTTCCTGTTGGTTTTGCACGATTTTTAGTGGAAATTGCGTAACACAAACATATTTTTTGATCATTTACAAATTGCGAAAGGTTAATAAATTAAAATCGGTTTTGGTTTTTTTGCTGCGAATTAATTGACCGTAAAGTAAATTTTCCAATCGACCTTTACAAGCCCTGCTTGATATATAGGAATGTTTTTTTTAATTTACGGAACGTTTCTTTCTCAAAAATCTATGTGCTTTACTTTCTAGTTATGTGAGATAAACTTTTTATTTTTTTTGTTATAGTTTTCGTTATAATAGTACTCTTATGGACTTTTACCATTAAATAAAAAAATGCACATTTGCATAACGAACAAAATGCAAAAAGTATTTATTATTATTTTACGAAATATTTGTGATGTTTTTTGTTTGAAAATTTAATGTGACTTTGGACTTTCAAATTGTTCTCGTTCTCTCTCTCTCTCTCTCTCTCGATGATTTTACGTGTTCTTTCCAATAGCGCCCATTTGTTTGCAATTTTATTTTTATTAGCTAAATTTTTAAAATTGTTCTATGATTAATTGTGTTGAGGAGAGCATTTTGTTGTTCCCGTCTTTATTTGTAAATTTTTTCCTACGCCAAAATATTTATTTCAAGGCCAGCTATGTAGCTAAAAATAAAGATCTTTTCTGCTCAAAAATTCAACGGAAAATTTGGGGGAATTGTAGTACACAAAGTGGGAGTGTTCCTTTGCAGATGTTTACAGAAGATAAGAAATAATTTCGAGACAATTTTACGAATCAAAAAATAATAATAATAAGACAGCGAGACGGAGAGAGCGACAGAGATAGATTGTCGGGAATTGAAAAAAATCTCAATTCATTCATATCAAAAACATAAAGAGGCCGACAAAAAGTGTAACCGCGGCATGTACGAGAGATTATCGAAAAACTGTCACGTTTTTTTCGATACTGAATTGAACGGAGAATTCGAAAAAAATTTCATCTTTTCAATCAAATAATGTTTATCTGCATGCTTTTTTGTCCATAAATTTTCGCTTTTACGGCGATTTTATGTGTCTATCTCTCCGGTTTGCGTCTTATATACATATGTACGTGTGTGTGTGTGTGTGTGTGTTTTACGCTGTGGCTCTATCGATGTATGTGCATATGATTTGGGGGAAAGATGAGTGAATGTCCGAATTTTTATTTTTGGCGGTTCTCTCAACAATAATCAACAACATTTTTCACTTCTTCTTTTTTCCCATCGAGACGAGAATATATAAAAGTGTTGAAAATTTCTTGATTTTTCTCATTTGCTTTTTCAGTACACGAAACTCACTTCAAAAAAAAACTTAATTGATTTGCGCTCGATTACTTCCCTCCTTGCTCACAGCCGAATATTCATAGATTACTCGAGACACATAATAATAATACCTAACACATTTTCGAACATGATGAACATAAACGAAATGGCGCCAACGCACAGCAACGCGAACATTCTCGCCTTCAATAACGCAAAGCACCGTGCTATTGTGCCAAGGGTAAGCGCTCCGCTCATGCATTCAATCATTCATTTTCGTACAAACACAACTCTCTAACAAATCCGAAATATGCGCATAGACCCATTGAGGCCCTTTCTCGGATAAGGCCAAATGTAGAAAATTTAGCGCTATACATTCCTTTCGTTTTGATTGAGTGATTGTCTTATGATTCGAATATGTATCAAAATATGTATCTTCAACAGTGTTTTTCCTTTTCGGTTCAAATGAATTTCATTTGAACTTTTCAAGCTCAAGTTGCCAGTTCAACTCAACTTGAAAAAAATTCAAGTTTCGAGTTCAAGGAAATTTGAAAAAAGTTCAAGTTTTGAGTTCAACTAAAGGTTGAACTTAGCGCTTATCGTTTAATGCAATTTGAAAAATCAAAATTTATTTTTTGTAATTTTTATCCTCCCTAAATCGGAATCGGGCATTCCAAATTCTATTTTGGCTTTCGACTCCGCCCACTTTTTTGGCGCCAATTCAAATTTCAATTTTAAAATTTCAAATTGAGGATTCTTCAAGTAACTTTGAAACTATAAACAATTCAAGAATAATTTTTTTAGTCCGCGAATTGGCAACTGTGTCAGAAGATCGACTACGCGATTTGGTGCTGTCCGGCGATCAGCCTGGACGTGCGCTGGTCGAAGAATCGTTTTGCCGCCGAGCCGCTCGTCGTCCACGTACAAAACGTTCGCATGGCCAACTTACAGAAGGTGCATATTTTTAATTTATTGTTTGGAATTTTTGGGTGGTGCAATTTTTTAAGAATAATTTTTCAAGTTCCTATTTGCAAAATTTAATGTAAAGTTTTTGATGCTGCCCGAAATCCTAGATACACCGCATACTCTGAACTTGATATTGAAATAATAAAAATTTCCTTTTTTTAAATTAGCATTTTCTCTTCTAAATTGAATGTTTTGGTTCATTTCATATACGTACATTCTATTATCTAACAAAACAATTAATTTCAGGCACTTCAATTCCTCAAATACGTTTGTGACAACTCGCGAATGGTGACGAAACTCTCGGTGAACGTGCAGGTTTCCGACACGCGAATCCTCAACTCTCTATTGCGATTGGTCTTGGAAGCGAGTAAGTCATTTCGGCATTTGACTCTTTATTACATGTTCTCTTTATGACTCTTTATGATATATTACATGTTAGAACGTTAGAGTTGCGTACAATAAAAATTATTGTAATGAAATGTTTGTAAGAAGCTCTGCTGACGTTTCTTGAACGATAAAATTAAATTTTTTCATTAAACAAATATTCGTGCTTTTTTGTATTTTCTTTGTGCAACTTATAACAAAAATTGTTCTTCAGAAAATATCCGCCTCGAGGAGATTCAATTCCGCAGGCGTTATGTCGGTCAACAATTCTCGGCGCTCGTCGACCTCGTCCGCGCTCATTCGGAGACGTTGAGGGTGGTTGGAAAGCTGGGCCTGGGCGAGGCGATTCAGGCATTCAATGAGCAAGTATGCTTATATTTTTTGTTGATTGAGGAATGAAGGGTTGTACCAGTTCTGACTTTTTTTTATGTAGGGTTGTTCCAGTTCTGAGCGTTGTGTCAATTGCTAGAACGATTTCTTAGGCGAATGAAAGTAGTTGAGATTGAAAGGAGATTAAACCTGAATCTATTCCGGTGAATTCCAGCTGCATTTGGAGCGCTGTTCGCTGATGCACTTCGACCTGATCGAGAACGGCCAAATGGAGAGCGCCGAGCTGTTGGACGCGACATGCGCCTGCATTCGTCGACTCGGCGGCTTGGGCACGACGTTCGCGCACTTGTCGCTGACCGCCTTTTCGGGCATTCAGATTTCGCGTCAGCCAATGCTACACTTCTTGCGCGCCTGCCGCGTAACCAGCCTCCGACTGACGATGCAGAAGGGTGTGGCAATTCCGGCGCCCGCCTATCCCCGCCCGCTGCTCTTCGGCTTGCGTCGACTGGAGTTGGTCGGTCAGATGGAGATCGACGCCGAGGCACGTCTGGAGACGCTTTTCCCCAAACTCGAGCACTTTGACTTTCAGTTCGTCGACCTGGCCACCGGCTCCACGTCGACGACCTCCGACGGCGATGTTACGGTGCTGAGCGGCGCCGGCCGCGACCGCACCGTGTCCGAGGCGATTAGCGAAGTGGACGCGATCGGCGTGACGGAACAAGACTACGACAACGACATGCAGGAGGCCGGCGAGGGCGTCAGCGGCGACTTGGCCGCCGCGTCGTCGTCGATGGCGGCAGCGTGTTAAAAAAACTCTTTTTACCATCTCCGCAGAGGTTTGCCGTCAATTTTGGAAGCCCACTGAAATTTTTTTGTATTTTTCTGAATTGTATTTAGCTACTGGGGGCTAATCATTTATGACTTGTATATTTATTCTTGACTTTCTCCATTTTCACTTTTTAATATTTCATGTATCCTCGAATTTTTCTTGACGAGTATTACGCGCCATTTTTGAACCTTTTGAGTTAATGAATTTACAAACATTTTTTTTACGTTGTATTATTTTCAACAATCTTGTGTAAACGATGAAAGAAATATGGTGTTATATTTTTGAAAATCTATTGTTCAGTACTGATTTTTAAATAATAAAATATTCTAGAAATTTTTAGTCAAGATATTAGAAGGACAAAAATAATAAATTTTTTCCAAAATTTTATAAATATACATTTTTTTGTACAGGAATACATAAAATTCATTAAATACTAGTAAAAGGGGCACGAGAATTTCGAAAAATTGCTTTACTTGCATCATAATCCGCAACTTCTATGAAATTGATTATTCCACATTTATTTGTTTGTCTTGTCTTCTACATATACTTCTATACTATCTACGACTTGCTTTCTCTACTTGCTTTAACAATTTTTACCTAAAAATTGCAAAACATCTTATGAAAGCAAACATGACAGAAAAAATCGAAAATTTTTTTTTATTTACTTCCGATTCCGAAATGCGGAATTCCGGCCATGGCCGCAGCCATAATGGCCTCGGAATTCCGAATTTTGGAGTTTTAGGCGAATGTGGGAATAGCCCCAAATGACTCCATTTGGATGTCAAACGATAGCCCATGACGAGGTGAACTGATATGTTTGCTTTTTGGCTTCCGGTCGCATATAATTAAGGAATTATGACCCAAAATCGGATAATAAATTTGGTGTCCACCTATTTCGTGTCACAGCGCAGCCAGTTCTTCGAGGAGGGCATTCGTTCCTGGCGTGGAAGATGGCGAAAGGTCACTGATAATGATCATGAATATCTTTTGGATTAAGCTGTCGTATTGTTGATTCTATAATAAATTTTGTTTTACTTGAAAATTGCACGTTCTTTCGCAACAACCTAATATACATACCAGGGTTGGGCGGAAGTGAAAATTTTCAATTCGGAATTCGCAATTCCAATGGATGAAAAAAAAATCGGAATTCCGAGGTCAAAAATGGCCGGAATTGCGCATTTCGGAATCGGAAGTACTTGAAAAAAATTTTTTCGATTTTTTCTAATTTCTGTCATGTTTTCATAAGATGTTTTACAATTTCTAGGCAGAAATTTTTTATAATATATAATATAATATAAGTAGAGAAAGCAAGCCATAGAAAGTATAGAGTATAGAAAATAAGACAAACAAATAAATGTGGAATAATCAATTTCATAGAAGTTGCGGATTATGATGCAAATAAATAATTTTTCGAAATTATTATGCCCCGTTTACTAGTTCAGAAACTTCCGAATTCCCACTAGGAATAGCCGAAAATTCGTAATTCGGAATTCCGAGGCCAAAAATGGCCGGAATTCCGCATTTCGGAATTCGGAAGTCGGAATTCCGCCCAACCCTGATACATACACTCATTGTTTCCATTTTTTGAACTTCGTTTTTTCCCGCACTTTTATTTGAATGACCGCCATTTAAATGTGAGTGGCTGTAAAGTGGTGCGCTTGGCCTGCCCGAAAGCGGAATAACGAGAGCTATCGATTGACAACAATACGTCGAAATACCCGTCAAGGCTGCCGTCCCGGACGGGCGGTCAACAGCGCGCTCGCTTAATAGAGACAACCAACCAACGCACGTCTTGTCGCGCACGGCGGCGGACGCCGAGTTAGCTCCGCGATAGCTGTACGTGTGTCTAAACAGAGCGAGCCGTGGTGCGCGCCTCATTTTGTCGCGCACAAAATGCGCCCAACGCCGACAAACCGCGCTGAGGGCGATAAACTCGACGCACGAAAAAAGCCGAAACATATCGTATAAAATGTCGTCCGCAAGCTCAAACATTTCTCGATTTGATTGGACAAACTGTTCTAAAATGTAACCACAAATACATAAAAGCGAATAGACAAAAATGGAAAAATAAAGAATTTCAAAATTTGCTAAAGCTAAATTTCATTGTGAGCAAGCTTTTTAGCTCCCGAAAAATTATACATGCATGCATATCATGGGTGGCAGGAAAAGAAAATTTCATTTACGTAAGGGAAAATGGAAACGGAAAATTTTGCCACCCATAGTCGTGCAAAATTCCTTGGCACAAAATTATAAAGAGTGCATCAAAAACATATGATGAAAAATGAATCAAATTGAATCAAAAAATTGATTAAAAAATTAGTGAAAAAATCAATAAAATAAATGAATCAAAAAATTAGTGAGAGTATAAATACAGTACTTATTTATAATATTTAAACGTTTTATGTATGCCTTGAAAATGTGGTCTAGCAGGTAGTTTGAGTCGCCGATTCCGAATCTGAAAGACTTATTGATGTACGACGCGTGGTTGCTGAAAACGGGGAAATGTCGACCTATGTAGAAGCCCCATCTTGGGTGTAATCATAGCGGAATTATTTTATTATTGAATGATTTAAACAGAAAAAATAAGAAATAATTGAAAAATATAATGTGAAAAAAGTTCACGTCGACATGGAAAAAATAAACTGAAAAAAGTTCATTTTTTTGAATAACTGGAAGAGAAAGAAAAGAAAAGTGTTGTGATTTTGGTTCATTAAAAGGTTGCTTTCTTGAAAAAGTTCAGTTTGAACTTTTTCGTGAAAAAAAAAATTGCACGCAAATTTGAGCTGTCTGTCTGTCTGTCTCTCTGTCTCTCTCTCTGTCTCTCTCCCTGTCTGTCTCTCTCTCTCTCTCTCTCTCTCTCTCTCTCTCTCTCTCGTGTACAGCATTGGCCGCCTATTTTTTTTATGTACAGGTTATACATATGTATTGCATACATATGTACAACACTAGACACAATACCATAAACATTTTCTTGTGATTTTATGTGCCAAATGCTTTGTGAATATTGGAATATTTTTTATTTTTTGCAAATTTCTTATTTATTCATTGTCAATTTTGCGGTCGAAAAAGTATTGCAAATGCGGCGCCAATTCCGCTACGCAGCAGCAGGCGATTTGCGCCGCGTCGGCGGCGGCGGCGGCGACGCTTCCGCCGTCGTCGACGACGCGGCAGCACGCGCAGCCGCCGATGTGCTGCGAGGGCGGCCATTCGCGCATGTCGCAGAGCAGCGGGCGGTACGACGAAGAAGACATGCGCGAGTTTGTGTCGAAGAGCGACATTTCCGCTGAAAATCTTGAAATTATTTCATATTAAAAAATTTTTAATTTACAAAATTGGACTTTTTAAAACTGTCGACCGTTTTTGAGGTTTTCCACGCTTTTTGCGCCAATTTAAATGCGGAATATTGAGTAGAAAAAAATTGCAATTGGCTTGAAAAATGTTGTAAAAAGATTTTTTTTACGAAAATTGGTCTACGAAAATTGGCCAAATTTTCGTAAATCGTAAACTGTAAATGTTAGCACCCCGGAAATACAGTTGCGGACAAAACATTGCCATCAAAATCGGTGATTCGCTTTCCAACAGTTAAACAAATAAATATTATTGCGCATTGAAACCTTGCTTGCTAGCCTAAACGGATTAACGGGTTTTTTGTAGCCCACGAAAATTTTCGTAAATCGTAAACTGTAAATGTTAGCACTTTTTTTTAAATTTTTTAAAAATTAGTAAATGTTAGCACACAAAAAAAATTGCAAGAAACAAGATGACAAAACTCATTGTTATAAAATTTTTGGTATAAACTGAAAAAATCAGTTGGAAAGCGAGCGAATGAACACCTATTTGGTTTGATGTCAGCCAATGTTTTGTCCGCAACTGTATGTATGTATATGTAAGCCATGAAGAAAAAAAAAGTCTTTGGTGATTTTTAATTAATGAAAAATTTCCGCGCAAATTTGAGCAATAGTTTGCATTTTTCAGCAAATTTGCAACGCAAAAAAGTTGATTACTTTCAAGAATTTTGCTGTTTCTTCCGTTCAAATGGATGACTAAATGGCACATCGGCTGGACTACGGTGCCCAACTCGAGGTGATGGAGTACGGTGCGCGATGGGTTCGCGTCACACATTTGAGCGCCCTAAACACATGCACATACATTGCGTGCAGACACACAAATACATAAAATAATGTGCAAAAACAAATAAAATACAAAAATGCATACTTTTTTGTCTATGTATGTATTACAATGAATGTGTGTGTGTGTGTGTGTGTGTGTATGCGTGTGTATTTATGTGTATAAGTGTGTATGGGTGTATATGTATTTGTGTATTTGTATGTATTTGAGTGTGTGTATGTATATGTGTGTATCTGTACATTTATGTGTGTGCACGCGTGCACATTTTGGTGTGCACGTGTATATTTATGTGTGTAAGTGTGCATGGCTACTACTGTAATACGTACCGTAAACGAGGATCGAATGGAGCGCGGCTCCACCAATTTGCGCCATTTCATCTTCGCTTGAATGAACGCGCCGTTGTTCGGCGGAATGGCGTCTTCGCGCTCCGCGTATTTTGCCGGATAGCAGCAGAACAGACTGCAAATTTGCACTTTTGCATTTATTTTGAATGTTTGGCGGTCGGTTTTGTAACGCAAATTTGCTCTTGTAGCCATTTTGCATAAATCGTTACAAATTGCGTTTAATTAGCGCCGCTCTAAAATTTCGCCCCTCTCCCAATCTTATCGCTCCGCTTCTAATGGTCGCCCCTAATCGCTCCGCCTCTAATGGTCGCCCCTCAATTCAGCCAATCATCGCCCCTCGATGATCGTGCCGCTCAAAATGATCGCCTTGCCCCGAATGATCGTTCACCTAACGGTAGTCCATCTAATGTTCGCCCCATTCCAAATCCATCTAATGGTCGCCCCTCAATTCACGCAATGATCGACCCTCGATGGTCGCGCCCCCAATGGTCGCCCCTCCCCCACCATTNTGATGTTGTCGTGGCAGTCGCGGTATTCGAGGTAGGCGCGCTCGCTGCGGTCGTAGAAGCCCAGCTCGACGACGCGCTCGTCGGCGTCGTCGCCGTCGGCGACCGCGAAGTGCATCAGCTCGTAGCAGTAGTAGGCGGTGTGGTCGCCGCGCGAGACGTTCAGCGTCTGCGTTTCGTTCTCCGCCCACTGCGAGTTGCCGTCCTCGCTCAGCGACACGTTCACGAAGCCCACATAGCAGTGCGGATACTGTAACATATCGATTTTTTGCCACAAGAATACGGATACTGTGCGGATAAGTATTGGAATATATATAAGTTTTGGCTGGAGCAGCTGCTAACATTTACGATTTACGGCTTTTTTTCAACATTTTTCAGGAAAATTGAAATTAAAAAAAAATCAATATGCATTTGAATTGGCGCAAAAAATGTCGACATTGGTGGAAAAAGAAAGTTGACGAACTCGAACACGGTGAGATTAAAATGGAAAAAACCGCAAAAAAGTCAAATAGAACAAAAATTTTTTGAAAAAAAAATCAGGAAAAAATCGAAAAAATGTAAATTTTTAATTTTTTTTTAATTTTTTTTTTAAAAAAATGCAAATTTTTTTTTTAAATTTTTTTTAAAATTTTTTTTTTTTAAAAATTGAAAATTTATTTTCGTAGCATCCCCGATGTGTATGCTCTGCGCTCAGCGCCAGGCCAAGAGGTCAACAAGAAAATGAAGAGCGGCGGACGCTGCCAGGCAGTGTTTCCATTTTTTGAGCCCCATTTTTTCCCGCACTTTTATTCAGATGGCCGGGCCGTCATTCAAATGTGAGTGGCTGTGAAGTGGTGCGCTTCGCCTGCCCGAAAGCGAAACGACGAGAGCTATCGATTGACATTAAAACTTTATTGATTGTTCGCTTCTTCGGCCAGATTTTTGCAAAGTTGAAGTCTAAAATTCAACTTCAACTTGAAGTTGAAGTTGAAGATGAAGTTTAATTTTAGACTTCAACTTTTTCAACTTGAAAATGAACTTGAATATCTTGTTGACCTCTCGGCCGGGCGGTGAGCGCAGAGCATACACACCAGGGGTGCTACGAAAATAAATTTTCAATTTTTGATTAAAATTTTTGATTAAATGATAAATGATGAATGACGTTCAACGTCAACCGCTCAACTTGTTATGTATTGTTAGAGAAAATAATCTCACGCGGACGAAAAATGTCTTCTGCTTGTTGGCGAACAGCGCGGGAATCGTGCGCTCGCAGCCGGGGCTGCGCCTGCACGCGCACTGATAGAGATGAAAGTCCATTTCGCGGCAGACGTTCGACGTCGCCGGCGGCGGCGCGCCGTCGACCTCCTTCTCGTCCTCGTCCTCGTCCGCCGTCTCTTTGTTGGCGAGCGTGCACGCGCCCGTCGCTACGCACGCGTAGTCGAAGCTGTAGTCGGCGCGCTCGTTGTTCTGGCGGATCGCGGTGCGGATGTTGAGGAACGCGTTCGCGCCTATTGCAATTTCGTTGGAATTTCTCTTTATTTATTTGGTTTTTGTTTCATTTTTTGGCCCTGCCAGAGAGCCACATTTTGTCCTCTTTCACAAAATTTTATAAATTACCGTATACAAACTACTGTAGTGAGTGCTGGGACTTGAATAATCTCTCTCTCTCTGTCTCTCTCTCTCTCTTACCCTTTCACTCTCTGTGAAAGAGTCTGTCTGTCTCTCTCTCTCTATCTTTGACTCACTTCCCCCCTGCTCGTCTCGCTTCTCGCCCATCCCCTAGTTGTCTCATATCTCTCTACTCCAAACTCTCTACTCCATTCCTCTCCAGCCTATNGATGTTTTCTGTGGTGCCGCCTCTCTTCGCCCATCCCTCTCACCGTGTCCGGTTCCGCCTCCCCACCCCTCCCAAAATTCACGCCTCCCCGTCTCTCGTCCTCCCTCCCCCACGAACCCCTGCTCCCCAAAGATTTTTTCTATTCTTTGTTGTGCATGGAGTGAAAGAGAGAGAGAGAGAGATAGAAAGAGAAGAGAGAAAGAGAGAGACGGAGAGAGAGAGAGAGAGGAGAGAGGTAGGGAGAAAGGGAGAGAGATATAGCGAGAGATCGAGAGAGAGAATGAGAATTATCGTACCGTCGCGAAAGTCGACCGGCTTCAGCGTGCGGACGTCCAGCGAAAACACGCATTTGCCGTCGATGACGTAGCCGAAATTGCACTGCTGGAGTTGGGGAAGAAATCCTGCGCTGATCTGAATTTATCGCTCTTTGATTAGATATTATTCACATTTATTGTTATTGCGCAAAAAAGGGGCGAGTCGGCAGCAGCAGTGTTTGGCGATCTCAGAGAAATTTTTTTGTACGAAAAAATATCTTTTTTGAACACAGAATAAAAGGCAAAAATGAGAGAAAAAGAAGAACTTTTACTTTTATGTGCGAATTGCTCCGCCCACTTTCATTTTTTTTTGTTAAAAAGGCGTGGCCTATTCAAAAAAATTTTACATGGAAAAATATTTCCATGTAAAAAATTTCGTTTCACGTAAAATATTTCGTTTCACGTAATCACGTAAGAAATACTGTTCACGTAAGAAATACTTTTCACGTAAAAAATTTCGTTTGACGTAAAATATTTCGTTTCACGTAATCACGTAAGAAATACTTTTCATGTAAGAAATACTTTTCACGTAAGAAATACTTTTCACGTAAAATATTTTGTTTCACGTAAAATTTTTTCCCACTTTTATTTTTTATAAAAAAAGCGTGGCTTTTTAAAAAAAATTTCACGTGAAATTTTTTTTTTCATTTCAAAAAAATCGTTTTACGTTTAAAAAGTTTTCACGTAAAAGCTTATTCAATATGAAAAAAATTTACGTCACTTTTTCAGTGAAATATTTCCAATCGTCAAAAACTCGGTTCGCTGCCGACCACGTGGAAAAAGTAGCACTTTACGTGAACAAAAAGTTGAAAAAAAGTTACTCTTTGAAACTGAGAATTTTCCGGATCCAAGTGCTCTGAAAATTCATTTTACATACAAAATCGGAAAAGAAAGCAAACAAAAGAGAAAGAACAAATAAAGAAAGAAAGAAAGAAAAAGCTACCGTATAGTTGAAAGACTTGCGCCATCACGTCACGTAGGATGAGGTCGGTGGTGACGAGGTGGTGGCTAATTCGCGAAGTGTCCGCTTTACAACAAAACTGTCAACGCGAAAATCAATAATGAGAAATCAATAATGAATGATAATATTACAAAATTGATAACTAAATTATAATTTTTTAATAAATTATAATAAATGAATTAATAATACAGGGTAGCCCAAATTGGCCATAATTTTTTTATTTTTGAACCAAATTTCATAATTCTTTTTTTGTTCGATTCCCAAGACTCTGAGAATTTGTTTGACGCCAAATCTGTGCAGAAATGTTCAAAATTAGCTCTGTCGTTCAAATTGATGTTGTTTTTTGTTGTTGTTTTTTTCCATTATGGAAATAAATTTTTGTGTCATATTTGATATCAAACATATTCTCAAAGTCTTAGGAATCGAACAAAAAAAGAATTATAAAATTTTGTTGGAAAATAAAAAAGTTATAGCAGAAACAAAAATTTGGCAGCCAATTTGGGCCACCCTGTAAATTATAATTTTTTCATAAATTATAATTTTTTCATATTTTTTTTCAAGCAAGAAAAAGGTCTCAAATTTCAAAAAAATTCACAAAAAAACGGAATTGTGAAGAATTCGGCTGCGAAATACAAAAAAAAATTTTATTGCAAAAACAGACACGGGGACCCTGCCATCCTACCCTGGTGGTAAATTTTTTGCGGCGGTTTGCGATTTTGAGGCTTTTTTTTTAGCAAAAATTTTTGTCTTAGCGTTGTATTAAATGATCCAATGTATTGCGGAGCGTGTGT
>SAUE01000624.1:18275-29623 GCA_009724625.1 Deladenus siricidicola
GACGCAACCGTCTGGGCCGGCAGGAGGGGGAGGAGAGAAAGAGATTTATTAGGTTTTTAGATTATTGAATTTATTAATAACATAGTTGGTATTTATCGCTTTATTCTCCTATTTATGAGTACAGTACGCACCACATGACTGTTACTGTGAAAATTTGGATAGTTAGAATTTGAAAAATTCATACCGCGCAAAACTTTATCGACGTGATACTCCAAAATATCCTTTTAAAATTGCACTAATTTATGAACATTTTGGCGACATGTAAAAATCAATAAATGAAGTTTTGATGAATATTTCGCACATTTATTTTTTTGTTCTCTTTTTTATTCATCGCTATTTTTTTGATTAAATCATTTGATTTTATGGATCACCTTTTGATTATTCATTATGATTCCTTTCCTCAATCTAAATACATATAATACATATGTAGCTCTAATGCCCTGCTCTAATTAGAAAATCGAATTTTTTTAGCGCAATGGCGGACATAAATAGTATTTTGGACGCGACTATAGATGACATTTTGGGCGACGTCGACGAGGACGCTAACTCAAAGTTCGAAAATATCGACGCGGATGCGATTTTGAGTGAGGTCGACGAGTTTCTAGCGGCGAGCAAGCCACCGGTATCTTAACATATTCCAATAATTAACAGTTCGTAACATGTCAATTAGAGATACACACACATACACATACATACACAATTTTGCTTCAATTGTCACATTTAAACTGTATTCATACCGTACTTGCTAGGCGGTCCTTATCTTTTCTGTTTTGTCAGTTCACCAGTGTTTTATTTAATTTGAATATATTTTGAATCCACGCAGATCTAATCTAACAATGCATCCAATTTAGGTGATACAAAACCAAGGTGGATTAAAAATGGATTCAAATTAGATCCATTTTCAATGCATTTATGAAAGATGAATTCAATTGGATACAAATTGCATCCAACGTGGAACCGGTATCTGCGTGGCGCAGTATTTCCAAATTTAAAAAAAAATAAAAAATGAAAAAGTCTTTACCATAAAATGGTAAGTAAAGTAAACTTCACTTAACTTGAAAATATAAAGTGGCGAAATGAAGCACTTCACTTTACTTTAAAAAATAGTGGCGAAATTAAATTTGCTACTTAACGTAAACGAAAATTAAGTTGAGCTAATTGAAATATAAATAATGTTAGTCCTGGCACGAATGTTTGTCAATTTCTAGTGACATTTTTCCTCTTCTAACAAAGAATTGGAGTTCGACTTCACTCTTACTTTACGTTCGGACCAGGCGCGGGTCATTAAAATAAAGTGAAGCGGTTAATTTTATTTTTTCAGGTAAAGTGAAGCGTTTTATTTCGCCACTTTATTTTTTTTCGATAAAGTGAAGTCCACTTCACTTTCTAAAATTAATTTTTCATGGAAACACTGGCGTGGCGAACTGCAGATGTATCAGAGATTCAAATTACAGCAGAACTGTATTTATGTATTATAGGTTGTGGACACTCCCGTGACAACGTCGACAGAAACGCCGTCAACTGCGACAACGGCGGCCGCCGCCGACCCGTCGGCGGACCTTCTGCGCGACACATCCACGCCCGTCGAGGACCAACTCGACTACGAGGAGGACGGTATCGGCGACGAGGAGGAGCGAAAACAGCCGCGCGAATCCAAATTCAAATCCGAACTTGGCGGCCAGAACAGCGAGCAGAACGCCGACGATGGAAAATCGCCCTACAAGCACAGGGGATATCATGTTGGTTTTAGTTAGTTTGAGCTACTGTTCAAATATACAGTAGCAACACCAACTATTCAAAAATACAGTATCAACAGAACTTAAAAATACAGTAGCAAAAACAACTGCTCAGATATATAGTAGCAAATGCGACTATTCAAAAATACAGTAGCAACCGCGACAATATGAAAATACAGTTCTTTGGAAATAATTTAAAGTGTACCGTAACTAAGGCTGAATTTTCTCGGTTTTTCGGCTTATTCACTTTCTGGTATAAACTTACAACTTATTTATAACTAACTGTAAAAATTATTTATGACTAACTGTACAAATTATTTATTAAGTTTTTTTATGTATTTAAATATTTTAAATTTTAGCACAATGGAGACGATCAGCGAGCAAACAAATTTTACATAAATCCGAATTTTCGAGGACATTTTCCACGTAATTTTTTTCAAATTGTTTTGTTTCCTCTTTGTACATATAATAAATAGTATTTGGCATATTTTATAATTTTTGTTTTTACAAATATTTTTGGATTTTTAATATTTTATGTTCTATTTTAGCAGACATGATGATGGCTAGAGGAGGTCCGCCATTTATGCACGTAAGTTATAACATTTTTGGCGTGATTTTTTGCTTTAATTTATGAACAATAAAATCATTTTAAAAATTTTATTCGAAATTGATTTTGTTATTATTTTTTGTTCTTTAGTATGGTCCAATGCACGGACGCTTTCCTCATCCTGGCTACGGTCCACCCATGCGTTACATGATGGGCCCCGGCGGGCGACCGCCCTATCCGCCGCATCCCATGTATGCGCCGGGACCGATGGGTCCGCCGCCGTGGGATCGAATGGGGCCGGGCGGGCCACCGCCTTACGGTTCGCCGATGCGTCCCTATGGTGGGCCGCCGACGAATCAACGCTTCCAACCGCCGCAGTCAGGCGATTTTCGACGTCAGCAGTCGGCCGACGAGAAGCGGCAAAAGTCCTCCGGCGAAGAAAAGAAGGAATCTGATGAGAGTAAGGGCGACGAATCCGAAAAGCAAGATTCCGCACAGAAGAACTCGCCACAGGAACAGAATAGGCCAGGAGCACAGCAGCAGAAGTTTGGCGCCGGATCGCAGAATAACGGCGGCAATTTCCAGAACCAACAACAAAGACAAAATTTTCAACGCCAGCCACAACAGAAGCGGCCGATGATCAGCAACAGTTCCGCAACCCCGCTTCACACACTGCCCACGGTACGCATCGGAGGGGGGTCAACGAGCGGCGTGTCAAGCCTCGCATCGGTGATCCTAAACTCCGCGCCTCTTATCCCGCCAGTGTCAAGCGTGAGTGCGGTGATTTCCGCGTCATTGCGCGCTCCGCTAGGCATTCCATCGAACGCATCATTGCGTCAATCCTCCCAAATTCCACCGCAGCAACAGCAACACATGCATATGCAACAAAATTCGAATCAACTACCACCGCAGATGTCAACGCAGCCGCCACTCACACTGACTCAGGGTAACTTTGAAAATGAAAATTTTGAACAGAACAATTGCAAGTTTTTCTTGTCAAACAAAATTAGACCTTTTAAGATTCATACAAAAGCTACACATATGTACATATGTACCAAAGTAACCGATATAACAAACACAAAATTTCCAGCGAGAGCTAATTTACTTAATTATGCTTTGAAAAAAAAACTTAAATAAACTTAAACGTTGAAATGTATATTTTTATTTAATAATAATAATTTATTACTTGTAATATTTTAACAAGCAAAGCATTTTCAAAAAAAAGAAGAAGAAAACCGCCTCGTACTGCTTCAGTTTCTCTCCTTATGGAATTTTTACAAAAAAAAGTCAACAAATTTTCTGAAATTTTCAGAATAGTTTTTATAAGCTCTATGTGTAATCGGCGCACCGACATTTGCGCCGTGGACATTTGCGGAACCGACATTTAAGCCGCGACATTTGCGGAATTGACATTTGCGGAACCGACATTTGCGGAAACTTCATTAAATTTTTTACAAAAAATTAAGTAAATAAATTACAAAAAAATTTTTTTTTCATCTTTCACTTCGTATGTGTGTTAAAACAAATGTTAGAATTGCGGCCCCGACATTTACGTCCCGCTGAGGCTTAGCCTAAGCCTAAGCCTTAAGCCTACGCCTAAAGCCTAAGGCTGAGGCTTATTTTAAAGCCTAAGGCAGCCTAAAATTTTTTTCATGAATTTTCCGCAAATGTCGGTTCCGCAAATATCGGTTCCGCAAATGTCGGTTCCGCAAATGTCGGTTTTTATTTTTGGCGCAAATGTCGTGCCCCCGTATAATCATTTTTTATCTAGAAGTCCAAGTGTGTTTTTCTTCAATCTGAAGGCGCAATTGAGTTTCAACCTCTTACTTTTAGATCTTTGAATTTTTTAGATCTTGATTAATTGATCTTTCATTGTGACATCCCATTTTTAATTCAATTTTCCTTCGAGGGCCTTCCCAGTATATTTTCACAGAACTTAAAAGTTCTTTGAAACTGATAAGAGGAAGCTGAGGAAGACCTGCATTTGCTTTGCACCAAATACATTGTCTATCAACAAAAAAGTTGTCTTTATTTTTGCGCAAATTCAAAAATTATTTTATTTTTATTTCAAATTTAAATTTAATGAAATCAATTTTGCGTTTCTTTTTTTTCCACATATTTTTGCTGCAGTTTCGTCAATTATTCATGGTTTTTTCTTCCCAAAATACCAAATTTCAGCAATTTTATTTTATTTTTAAGTTGGTAAGAAAGTCATAATTCCCGTGGTTTTAAAATCGGTGCAGTGGTGTCTTTTTGGATTTTTTCTTTGCAATCTAATCGAAGTTTTAACGCAAAATTTAAGATCTTCGGAAATCGTATCACGCTAACGCTGCTCTGGGTATGAGCGGAGCACAGATGCAACAACATAATCCGCAAATGTTGCCACATATGCTACCACAACAGCAGCAAATGCAACCAGGTATTTATTAAAGAGTTTTAGTAATTAAAGGTTAGTTTAAAGAAAAAACTCTAATATTGTGAAATTCTGGGGGGGAAGTAAAGTATGCTGACCATAAAGTTATCTGAAATTTATATTTCAAATAAAAATAATGATAACTTGATACTTATTTTATGAACAGTGATGCAAATGCAACCGCCACAACATATGTATATGACGGCGAGGACGATGATGCCAATGTCCGGCTCGGCAATGCCACAAATGACTTCCCACGTCGCGTCGGAGGCGGTGAATTGGTCGCTAATGGTGGACGCGTTTGTGAAGAAGACATCAGGTAATTTTTGGAGCGTTCGGTTTTGTACCTAATTAGCAATTACCTGGGAAATGTTTTGCATGGAATCCATTTTTTTGTAGACGGCATGTAATTTTTGGAATTAGTAATTATGTTGTGCAGCTTTTTGGAAATGTTTTGCTGCTTTTGTCGATGTCTAGGACCGAGTTTTAACCAGAAAAAAATTCGAGGGAGGGTATAACGTAAAAATCACAAAAAGATTTTTTTTCTTTTGCTCTTGGGGGATGGGGTGGCTGGCTGCGTCTTGGATTAGGGTATTTGGCAAATTCTAAATATGGATATATTTAACGGGAGTTATTTTATTTAAAGTTATTAAAGACTCTACCAGGTTATAAGGCAACCGCCGGTTTGTATAGCTGCTCATTTTTTGCTGATTTAATTTTTGCGTCTTTTCACATTTATTTGCGAAGACGAACGCAAACACTTCTCAAATTTGTTGTGCGTACATTGTAAAATAGAAAATAAAAAGCTTTATGAAGTAAAAAACATTTTAAAAAGCGCTTGCTTCCACGTATATAGTCAGAATTATTATTTTTTACTCCTGTAAGGGGGGGACTGAAATGAAATGTCTCATGGTGTTTGAATGAATTTTAAATTTTATGTGCAATTTTAAATAAATTTTCACGAACAAATTAAAAAGTCGCAAATTTTCAATTAAAAATATATATAAAACAAAATATCATAAAAAACACAACGTCAAAACTATACTATGTGCGAAAATCTTTTTCTTTTGTTTTGATTGGCTTTACGTAAGTTTTTTTTTGCTTTTTTAGAGGCGGACAGAAAGCCTGGCGGAGGAGTGCCGAATTTGCGCCGTTCTTTTTCGCGCTCTCGCTCACGCTCGTTTTCTTCTTATTCGAGTCGTGGTGCATCGCCGGCCTCCGGCGCGTCGAGTCGTTCGCGTTCTCCGCTGCCTACGCGTTCGCCGCGCTCTCCACTTCCGCCACAACAACAGGCGGCGCGTCGTCGACGCGGTGGAAGACGAGCGCCGTCGAATAAGATGCCGCGCAGCGGCGCCGGTGCTCGTGCGAGTGAAGCGGATCGTCGACGAAGCTCGTCGAGAGCCCGACGAATGGACGACGATCTCAGGGCTGATGAAGAAACAAAGGTTTTTTTATTTTTATTTGAAATTTTTTGTATTTTTTCCTGTTGCTATGACAGAATTTTTATGAAATTTGTTAATTAAAAATGTTAATATTGGTTTTTGGTATGTTTGCGTGTTATTGGCTTTATTTATTGAATTGCCTACTGTTTATTACTAGGCATTTATTGTTTAAACAATTTTAGGAAGATTTGAAGCACACGATGGAGTGCGCCGAGGCGATCGGCTTAGACGAGGAATATTTGCGCAAAGTCGCCGAGCAGAAACGTCTCCGTGAAGAGTTTGCGAAGCGCCGAAGCCAAAAGCGCCAAGAGACATTTGGCAGCGGAAATGGAGGTAGTGAAGTCCCGCCGCGTCCCAATTCTCGAAATGTGCGAGCACCGTCTCCTCCGCGTCGCCGAAATACTAGCGGCGGCGGTGGTGCCAAGCGTGATGAGCGTGGTCGACCTCTGCGAGGCGATATTAGCCCGGTGCGAAATCGTAATGTGGACGCGGCTGGAGACGATCGTCGTAATAAAATTGGTGAGTTAAAAGATTGAGGTGAAAATATACAGCTTTTTTGCTTTGTAGTGAGCTGTTGGTAAACATGATACAATTATTCAACACAATTTATTTCAAGTCGCTAACTATTTTGTTACTAGATTTTAAAACTTATTAATAGTTCTAATTTAGCATCGGAACGTGAACGTCGCAACGTTGGTGGGAATCGTGATAGTCGTCGACGCAATTCGCCGGCGTCCAAACTGCCCAGACGAACGTCGCCACCACCGGCGAACAGTTTTACCGCCATGCCTAACACGTTGTCGCGCGGCGCGGGTACTGGCACAAATAATGGCAACAATGGGAATAGTCGACGCGACTCTTCGAGTCATCGTCGACGCAGCGGCGGCCAACGCGGTGACGTCCGCGCCACCACTGGCCAACAACATCGCGATGATCATCGCATTTCGTCTTCGAACGCTGCCACCGCGCCGGCCGGCTCTTTGGGCGATGCCGGCAAGGAGTCCACCGCTTCGGCAACGGCCGCCGCAGCGACGGCCGCGAACGGAAAACTGAAGGCCTATCTGGCGGTGGTGGTGAGCAACGTCAAGGAATTGCAGGACCCTTACAAACGCGTCGCATCGCTGACCACCGCGATTGGTGCAACAAAGGTTGGTAGTATGAAGCTCAAATGCTTCTTCAGTTATTCGTCATTTCATTTTTTTGCCAACTTAACTTTTTAAATTATTCTTTACTACATAATAAGCGAGCAATTTACTCGTAAGTAATGCTTATATATTTTTTCTTATTGGATAGATTTCTAAAATGTGAAGGGCTGTTTCAAAAGTTTCGGGTACAATTCTCAATTTTTGAATGAATTTATTATTTTCTTAGTTATTGAGAAAAAAAAAGATTTTCCAAAACAGATTTTTAATGATATTTAATAATGACGTCTCCATCAATTTTCCTGCCATTGTCATATATTTTTTATATTTTTATTTACTTAATGCTGGTATATGATGGAGAAATTATACTTTGAAAGTTTTCGTGCTCTATTTTGCTTTAAAAGTTTTTCAATTGTTGCGGTAATTTATGCCATTTTTAATTATTTTCGAGGACAAGTATGAACGCTATTTGAGTGAGGAATGCGAGATTGCTTATGGTGACAACTTTTTTGGAGTCGAGATTGATGAGATACTCAATTTTTCTTTTTAACATTATTGTTGCTAGACTAAAAATCTCAGCAGTTTTTAATGGCTACAGATTATATAGTCTTTTGTATCGGACAAATTAAAAAGCTATTTTTTCTCTTTGTGCGCACTTATTTGTTCAATGATCACTGGTTCATTCACAAGACAGAATTTTCTGGCTGATAACTTTATGAAATTGATTTGGCACAATACCGTTTTTACGTTATTCTATTTTATTATTGTTATCATCGTTGGGAATGGGATGGCCTTTCAAAAAATAATGTAATGTTGCGAACAGTTATGGACTTAATTTTTATTTAATTTGAAAAATTTTTGATATTTGGATTTTTGACTTTTATTTTCCAAAATTTATGCAGAAGTTGTCCCTTGCAACACAACTTTAAAATGTATTTTATCTTGTGTCGAATTTATCTTCAATTCGTTAAAAAATTTTAATTTTTGGATATACTAACCGAATCCCAACTATACAATCATATTTTTAAATATTTTGTTTGTGATATATTAATTTTTTATTCATATGTTTTAAAACTAGTCTTATGCCTTTTATTTTTACGGGTTTTATAGGTTTATTACGAGTGTTGATAAAGGCTGAATTGTGTACAAATTTTCTGGCAAAAATTCAATTTTTATCTAAAAATTTTAAGCGAAAATTTTCATTGTTGTATGTATTTATGTTTTATCTAATAGTCGAACATTGATACTCATTTTTCGTTTTGTTGTTATGTTTTACGTTTTGGTATGTGATGTGGAGGGCATTCATGGTTTGATAGAAAGGAAGAAAGAGTTGTAAAATGTGCAATGGCGGGCTTATGGGTGGGGGAGGGGGAGATTATTATCATCTCACAGTTAATTTTTAAGCTGTTACAGCTAGTTTTTTGTTGCTGCAAATTTTTTGGGATTTTTTTTAGTGCGAAAAGACGTTTGAAAAGCACCATTAAATTTAACCCCGATGTTTGTAAACAGAAATATGAGTCTTTCAAGGTTTAAAACGTTTGGCTTATTGTATAATTTAAAAAAGTATATATCAGTTGTGAATTTTTTGACAAAACAATTTCTAAAATTCAAAGAATGTTGAAATTTTTGTGCTAAAATTTTCATTTACGAAAAATATTTTTGTAGGAATGGGGTATGTTGTGTAGGTTGGTTTCTTCGAGAGATTGTTAGTGCCCGCTATGTCTATGTTACATTCTCTTAGAATTTAATGTTATTATTTATTTATAAGATTGTTGTTATACGTGTAATCATCAAAAGTCTAGTCATTGAGTGTACAATTTTTATTTCATTAAATGATTAGTATGGCTTTGTTCTTATAGGCTTTCTAGTGCGGTGAAAAATTAATTTAACACTAATTTTGTGAGTTTTAAAACATTAGGATTTTGAAATCGAAAATTGGTATTTTTGAAGTAAAATTTTCAAAGCTTTTATATATGGAATATAGTCAGGGGAAATTAGAACTCAAGTATTTGAAGAAAATTATGATCACAAAATTAATCTCTCTCAGGAATGCATTGAAAATATATCAATACTATTCATGTTCATATAGACAACACGAAATTATTATCGAATTGTTAATAATAATTAATGTTCCAATAAAACTCAATTTTTATTAAATTATGAATAAACAACAGTTACTTGCAATAGCTGAATGAATGAAAATTTAAAAAGCGTGTTTATTTTTTTCAAATTATTTTCGAGGACAAAAACTGCTAATTTCAATGGAGAATAAGGGAGAGACTTTCTTCATGAATTTCCACATTTATGTCGAAGTGGATTTCCGACTCTTTTCTCTTGGCTGGTACGGTAATTTGACGAGATGGCGATGATGCTATCGCAATTTGTTAAGCATAACCAACATAGGTGGTAAATATTTTAGAATGAAAAATTTAAACCAAATTTCGGTCTGTGGTTAATTGATTTTTGATTTACAATAAGAAGAGGACCACGAGAGGTGCTTCGAGAGAATGAATTTTGAGGAACTTTTAAAGCATTTCTTCTTTTACTTATAACATTTTAAAGGAGTGGGATTTTGTGCAATTCTCTAAAAATGCTAATTTTTAGAAACTTATAACATTTTAAAGGAGTGGGATTTTGTGCAATTCTCTAAAAATGCTAATTTTTAGAAGGTTTGGCAGACGTCGGAGAACACTATTTCGATAATCTTCACGAAGCATGAACATGCGAAACAATTTATGCTCCAGCACCATGGGTGAGCTATATTTTTGAAAAATTGTTAATAAAAAAGAATTTTTAATCTGTTCCACCATTTTTCCATTTTTTGTTCATCATAAATCCTAATTTTTATCTTATTTTTAATGTTTTTAAATTAAAAAATTTCAGAAAACCCTTGAACGGAATTCGTTTGGACGTGAGTCTCGAGAAGGTCTTCCTCAATCTCTCAACTATGCCGTAGCTCCTCGGACTCTTGTAATATTTATTGAAATTGTTGGTACTGTGGAGGCAAAAGCAGGAAAAGAAAGCCAAAACAGTACTATATCCTTTGGTTCCCATATCCGAAATAAACCCCATGTTTTAACGAATCGAAAAGGGAAAAGATACCCCAATTTTCAGGCCTTTTTGATGGAAAATGTTGGGCTCGGATACGGGTGCCCCATGTATTTACTTTATTCAGTTTAATTATTATATTATGTTTTGTTATAGATTTTGGCTGTTCGCGTTTATTAAGAATAAAATGTCTTTAAATGTTTTTGGCTAAAAATGGGTTGGACAAAATTGGACGTCTCTTCCACTCTTCTTAATGTAATAGACAATGCTTCTTTTGTCTATTGTTTCTTTTCTTTTTTTTGTTTGGCGCAATTGAAAATTTTTTTATCACAGATTTTATGCTCTGAAACTTTTTTATGTCCCAAAAGTGTTATAATCGAGAATTGTATATACAAACAATAGATTTCTTTTGGTTTTGTAGGCAACAATCTTCCTTTTTCCAAATATTATCCATCGATTCTTCGGCACAAAGGGATCGGTGTTCATCCTCTTTTGAATGCAACGGAGCTTTAATGATTTGTTCTTTGTCCGGCTGATTTTCCGAAATTGCTAAAGATTCTTGTGTCAATTCGGGTGATTTTGTGAATTCCTGTGATTCGATAGTGTTCATGCAAGTGGCAGGCTTAACGGTGGCTCTCGACTCCAAAAGGGTTTTCGTGGACGCAACATTCATCGGCGACGACGCTGGCGACGCGTTTCCAAATGAACTCCATCTTCGCCGACAATAATCCAAGAGGTCGAACTTTGGCAGCGAAACCGAAGCCCTGAAATGTTTTTGAAATTTGATAAAAAAAAACCGCTGACCCAAAGTATAAGACCGACTCGATTAAACTCTACTACTTTTTTGTTACTCGACGTGGAGAACATGGTTGCATACTTTGACATTTCTAATGAAATATCAAGTTCTGAAAGTTTTCCTTATTAAATGGTTAAAAAATAATATATATGTGTATATATATATATATATAATATTGTGCAACAAAATAACCGATAATAGCACAGGGTGGTCCAACTTCTTGA
>SAUE01000625.1:21847-32127 GCA_009724625.1 Deladenus siricidicola
ATTACGATCATTTAATGTAATTTGACCAAAAATGAAAATACCGTAACTTTGACCCTACCGTATACCCGAACCGGAAGGCGGTTTAATATTGGGATTGCAGCATTCGGCTTCCCTCACCTAGCCTAACATTTGTGTATAGAATGAAAAAAATCGGAGGTGGTGACCAAATGGACTTTGAACCCAAATTTGCTCGATTCTCTCAGAAATCGTGTCTTAATTACTTCGATGAACTTTATCAGAAATTCAGAAACATACATCCAAAGGCTCAACACGTATGTGGAGTTCACCATTTTTGTCGCAATTATAAGTTCGACGTTCAGCAAAATGATTTTTCAAATATTCTCGGCTTTTAACCTAAACTAATTCAAATATGTTATCCAGTTACAAAACAGTTTTTGATTTTAATGTAAACATACGTACTCATACCTCATACGGTGTATAATCCATTGCAAATTAATGGTCTGATCCGCAATAAACTTTTTAAACTGTATATAAGAATTGTTATGTATTTAAAAATTGGCAGATCATTACCTGAGATCGAAAAAAATTCTAGCATTAAAAAACATTTTCTACGTAAAATGTTCGATTTAATTTCTTTTCATTGATTTTCTCGCTTTCATTACTGTTTACTCTGCTTTCCCTACCCTAACTGCATATATTCTCATCTTACATCTCGTACAAAATTGCCCCCTCCCTCTTGCAATGTTTGGTTAGCTGAAATAATTCGTCGCCATTTTCAATATATTGAGTTAATTCCAAAAATTCCGTTTTTTTCGGTTGTGCACTCAATTTTCATATTTCTTTGTCACGTTGAACTCGCTATTTCTTGACATTCCTCAGCCACAAAAATGATTTCACATACATAATTTCGGTGATAAACGAAAATGATACCTCTATTAACTCCGAACTTTGTTTGCTATTATATATTTTCTTTATAATGTTTTGCACGTTTATAAATAAATAATTACTCCTTCCACGATAAAAATTACGTACATTATATGTATTTATTGCAGTATTATTGCTCTTTGTTAGATTTTAATTAAAGGATTTTTAAATAAAATATATATAAATTATAAAGCTCGCTGAAATTACTTAGTGCGAACAAATTTGCTTTACTAATTATTGTTATTTTATTACTATAAGTTGTTCATGTGATAGCATTATCCAATGTCTAGTTTTATGACAGATCTTTTACATACGAAGTGTATTATCAGAAAATTTATTAAATTTACAGATAAGACACGAAATATTAAAAGTTTATTACAAATTCAAATAAAAAATAAAATTGCACTTCCGCACGGAAAAAAGTAAGAGAAAAAAGCTAATTAAAACAATTAGGTTGTTAATAATTTTTGAAATACTCATCGTATTTCAAAGCATACTGTACGTTGATATGTATAACTCAGTTTATATACATATGTGTATGAATAATGGGATTTTCAGAAGTATGTAATATGTTGATAGCACTAATTCAACAAAAAATTTAAAAAGTTTCATTAGCGCATTTCTAAGAATTATTCAAAAAATTTAAACATTGGTTTTCGGGCGAGTCTCAATATGTTTGCGAATTGATGGGATATTGTGTATACGTGCGATGAGATTTTGGATGTGAGGATATGCCTCTAGGCAATCTGGCTCACCGAAATCCTCGAATCGCGAGAAAAATTCAGCTGCAAACACATCTACCCATGTGACCTAAAATGCAATCATGTTATCCTTAACGTATTTTAAAGAGATTTATGTATTTCTATAGTTTTGTAATGTAGGCAGGGGAGTTTATACTTTTTATTCATAAATAAGAGTCCCAAAAATTGCATGGATTATGTAAAAGTAATATGTAAAAGTACGCATTTCAAAAAGCAGTGCGTCTAATATTGCGGCATATATTATAGTTTGCGTAAAAATGTTACCGTATCTCCGCAAAGTAGCGCATTGGCACCATTTTCGACAAGAAACTTTTCGAAAACACTGGCATATCGTTCCAATTGCGGTCGAACAACTTCTTTAAAATGAGCAACCTAAAATGTTTTATTGTCAGAATTTATAAATTGTGATAACATAGGATATAAACAAAAATTGAGGTAAAACCCTATTTGTAGTCCTAACGAACCTTGTCGGGCACTACCTTCACCCCGAGAAGAATCATGGGCCAATCACGAATTCCGTCGCTGTTCCAGCCCTCGCTAATCACATCCGCAATCATGTCCAATCGCGCATTCTTAAGATTGGTTTCCGATTTGAACCCTAAAGATTTGCAATAATTTTAATTAAACGATCTTAAAAAGCAACAAAATGATAAGATGAACAAAATGAAAAAATACCGTAAAATGCGTTATTTATGCCAATTTCTAAAGCTACCATTATTACGTCATTGTAAAGTACTAGGACAAAATTTAAAAATCAGACTACCGTATTCGTGCCCGACATAACGCGCAATTGCCAATGATTGCCCAATTTTTACTCCGTTTACTTCCAGAACCGGTACTTGACCTAGTGGCATTTCTGAAAAAGATACATGTTTTTATGTGTATAAATATCATTTTGTGATATTCTTAAAAGTCTTTCTACCTTCTTTCATAGATGGCCAAGTTTCGGAGTCCACGGTGACATTCTCCCATGGCACACCTGCTAGCACCAAAAGTTGTCGGATATGCTCGGCTCTACCACGCCCAGCAAAGTAATAGAGTTTTATAGTTTTCTCTGCCATTTTCTAATTAAAAATAAATAATAATTTTTAATTTTTATGTGTAGTAATACAAATTGTAAATAATATACTACCCAAAAACTATACAACGAAAATATAATAATATACAACCCAAAAACTTCAAAAGCTCTAGCAATCAGTTCTAGCGGTCACAAAAAATATTCTATTTTGTAAAATAAAAAACAAGGAATAAAATTCTAGAAATTGCCAAAAATAGAGACATATAAAAGTCTGAAAAATATTTATGTATTTGTGGGGAAAACACTCGTATACGTATATGTATGTTTGTGTGTTTGGCGATAAGCACGCCGCAATAAATAAACTGGGGAAATACACGAACAGAAAAAAAATACACGGAGAGAATTGAAGAAAGACAAAAGCGTTATTTGCCACTGTGCTAAAATATAAAAACAAAAGACGCGAGAAAGTACAAAAAAAGAACGAGAATGAAAAGAACGAGGCCAAAAGGCTGAAGATCGACCGCAGAAACCACCGATATGAAATGTTAATAATTTTGAAATTATCGTAAAATCAATGCGCAAAGCGTTGCGGTTCTTTGGATTAACGACCTCACATGAGTTGAATCATATATGTATTTATATTGAAAAATATAAAGTGGATCTTTGATATTATTTGTGAATCTTTTTAGTGCATTGCATCATATGTATTAGCAGTAATACTGCTAATATTTTGGTAATTTTGAACATGAGAGAATTTTCAAAGTTTGCAATTTTGTATTAAAATAAAAATTTTATTCCTGTTGAAATATTTATAAACCTCAGAATTTTAATTATTAACAAAAAAAATTAACAAAACATTCAATGTTGACCTCTTACCAAAATTAATTTTTAAAATTTTCAATTTTTAAAAAGTCAAAAATTTTGTCTAGACCATTATTGAAAATCAAATGTTTTGTTCATTAACACTATTATTTCACCCGTGTATTATACATATATAAAAACATAATAAGGCACTAATTTTTGAGCATAAAATATTTAAACAGTCACACCGCATTTATTTCGCATTTAAATTTTTTGCTAACTTTTATACAGTTCACAAATCTACGATTTGGAAAACGCAGACTGATTACTACAATAAAAGCGTTTTGCAAAGCATTATTTTTGCGAGAGTCAAAAAATATGTGTTTTTGCGATTGCTCTATTGCGAAAACTGACAACCAAAACTGAAGACTTATCACAGAAGTGATCTTTTGGTTTGTCATATATTCAAAAATCGGCGAGGAATCTTCTTTAGACATTCTCAAATTTTGAGATTTTCGACAAGGTGCTTGCACAACACCAAAAATCGCAAATACTAATTTTTAACTGTGACCGTAAATGATTACAAAAATTTACAAATCGCAAAAATCGGTGACATGTTCAGAAAATGAGTAGGACCACGGAAAAAATAAAGTGGAAATTGTTAATAAAAGAATCAGTACGTATATTTTTCCAAACATATGTACAAAAAATCCCACGTTTATATACAAATATTTGAATAAAACAATTATCCGTGTCAGTTCTATACCATTCTTTCAAATATATCTATCACAAATTAAATGAGAAAAGAGTTCACTAAAATTTTCAATTTTTCCCTTGTTGCACATATATCCTCATGACAAATATTATTTCACCGCATTTGACACTTTCAGGTGATGCTGCTTCTGCTGTTGAAGTTTCTTTTCGCGTTGTTGTCTGACAATGTTTTTCTTTCGAATTGTACAAATAATCGCGTAGCATAATAAAATAGTCAGCAAAATGATAACTCCAGCAATCAGCACAAAATTTTCACAACCATTCATGATACCTTCGACTTCCACCGTAGAACTTTCGCTAGAAGACGCCGTCGATATCGCATTTTTAAAAGTCGTGTTTTCTGGCATTATTTTTATTGTTGCGTTTATTACTGTTGGAATTTCTAACGCAAATTCAGAATCAGTTGCGGATGTGGATGGCGATGTGATGTTTGTCATAATCCTTAAAATTATTTTCATTAATATTTGATGGCCGAAAACTATGGCCAAATTCAAGAAACTTTTCACAGCGGGAAATTCCATTTATTTTTTTCAAGGGGAAATTTTCAATTTTTACATGGGAAAAAAGAATTTTCGATAACCTTTCCATGCGTAAGGAGAATCCCCCACATATGATGACGCCACTGGCCGAAAATGAACCAATTTACAAAATTGGACATTTTAAAAACCAAGTAACTGTAGTGTATTTTAGCAAATGTCCGTTCGGAAAAATGGAACCCACACAGTAGACCTTTTTAATTTCAAAAAATTACCTGAAGTTAATAGGAGTCCTTCGTCAAAATTTGTTGTAATCCAGCAACGCTAAGGCGATATCTTAATTTTTGACGCACTAGCCAGCGGCAAAGCTGAATGAAATTTTGAAGATTGACGGTACCTCCTAAAACGATTTTTGGAAAAAAAGCATTTCAATTTTTCAGATTGATTCACTTTTAAATGTTTTGTGTACATTTTTTCTTATTCTAAAGAGACGTCAAGAATAATACAAGACGGAAAGCACACGCTGAATATATGACGAAAAATAAGAAAAATTGTAGAATAAGGAATTCTTTATGTGGCCTTTGTTTACATTCCTCATAAAATGAAATGGTTCTAATCCAAAAAATTATTGCTGTAAAAAGGAAATTTTCCAAACACTAATTAGCTAAATAATAAGTGTAAAACTGCGTTAACTTGTATTATTAAAAAATTATCTAAATGCAAAAATAAGTAGTGAGTATGTGTTGCTAAACAACTATGCTAAAATGGACTAAAAAGTAAAAAAGAAATAGCAAAAAAGTTCTTACTCATAAACGTAAGCATGCTTGCGTTTTTCTCATCTTTCTCTATTGCTCAGCTGTTCATAAGAAACATTTTTGGTTAATGCATTCTCACACTCATTGTGCCTACTCGTCAAATGATCTCATCCTCAATGTCCACTCTCGTCCCATCCTCCCTGCTCGACTTCATGACTCGAGAACGTAAGTGAGAAGAGTTGATAAAATGTGCAGATTTAAACACAAATGACTAATAATATTCATAAAAAGAAAGAAAAAGATTTGGAATAATAAATTTAGATAAATAACTTTGCAAGTTTTGTTCTACAGTGCTTATTACTAAATATGCTCAATTCCTTCACTGCTCCTTCACTGCTACAGTCTAAACGTTATTTGTAAAAATCAATTGAAATGATTCATACATATGAGAAAATATTCACATTTAAAAAATAACATTTGAAACAATCACAATTAAAAAACATACAAATGCTTCGGGAGAGCTGGATTTTCGGTTGGATAAATGAAAAACATCGCTAGCAGGCATCCATCCATGCAGAAAAATACCGTATTCGCTGTCTAAATAATGAAATTTAGAAAGCAAATTTTTTGGAGAAATGAAGTTACCAATAAATACGAATCCTGTATTCCGATACTATAGATAATGGCGTGAAATTCCATCACCCACGTAAAAGCCACTGGCGCAAATGACACAAAATCGATTACTTTCAGTGAAATTGCCTTGTACTAAAAATTCGAGAAATTATTTTGGCTTAGTGAACCAACACAAGAATTGGATAGAGAGAGGGAATGCAGACATGTTCATTTCTAAATCAATTTTAGCTATATTTTTAAGAAAAATATTTTGATAAAATATGTATTGGAACAGCCTATAAGTCATTTTTTCACATTTTTTACATCATGTAAAAATGCAATTTTTTACGAGAATAAAATATTTTTTAGAAATGGCAATTATGTTTTAACCACTAAAAAAATAATATTTCCAGAAAAAAACGTAAAAATTTCAAATATAATTATAATGAGATACACACAGACGAAAGAACCCGCAATTTGAGCACTAGAGGCACAAATCCCGGTAAAATGAACGGCTCGGTCGTGAGGTAGTCGCTCGAGGAATGTGAACAGCAAGAAAATCATCATAAAAATTGAAAGGAGAACACGTAAAAGTTGTCGCTAAAGTTAAATGACGAAAAAGTATACAATGCAATACAATAAATTATTTAACTTATATTAAATTTAAATCACTCAAAACTTTGGAAAAATAAGAATTCTTTACCTTTTTGCTACGGTAAATGGTCATAATAAGCAAAAAGAACAATTGCATAAATACGGCATAGGATTGCAGTAAGACCAACTTGAGATCTTCAATGTAAATGGAATACCGTAGCCATAGAATTGACCTAAAACCAAAAATTGTTACATATTGAGCAGTAAGTACAGAACAGAAAACATCGTTGCTTCAAACTCGCTGCTACCGTCTAGAAAATACCAAAAAAGTCATATAAACCAACCCAACAAACCCGCAAACATAAGGCAGTGATGTGTCGCTGTCGCTGCATTTTGTTTGGTACCATTTCCAAACTGCTTGCCTAAAATTACAATTCCATTAGTGTCTCCCAACAGGGACGCCTCGGAAAGCGCGGTAAATTTTTGAAGAAAAAATCCAGATTTTTAGAAAGTGCAAAAAAAAACAAAAATCAAAAATTTTTGACCGCATTATTCGATCATGTAAAAATACTGGAAAATTATTTTAATGGATAAAATATATCCAATACGTGACATGACTAATATTTTTTTACATGATTAAGATTAGACATGACTAAGATTTTTGGAGACGCCTCCCAGTAAAGCTGCCTCCAGTGGAAAAGTGCAGAAACGCCTTCCAAAAATCATTGACAAAAAAGTAGTCAACAAGTACTTAATGCTATTAAAAAATTACAGTGGGCTTGTTATGAGAATAATTGCGTGGATTGCCGTTGAAGTGAGGAAGAGGTTCCAAGCAAGATTCTGTGTATAACTCGACGAGGCGGATCGGCATTTGCACCATGACCGATGCACCCAGTCAGCCAGTCACAAAACTCATCCGCGATGAAGAATCATTACCTGAAATTCAAATTTCTTAAGTACACAAAACCATTGATTAGATCCGAGAAAATGATAGCAGAATTAAAATTTCTTTCTTTCCATTTCCGGTTCTCTTTTCATGTAATTTTTTATCCTTTCTGAGTCATACGCAATAATCCAAAAACAATACGTCAATAAATTAATTCTTGGAACTAAATTTTTTAAACTCTAAAATTCTGCAAATTCGGTAATAAACTTATCGTAGCTCTCGAAATAATCGTAAATATTACCAACAAATTTTAAATCGAACGAGAATTTTTTACGTAAAGTAAAAATTATTTTTTTTTGAAAATAATACAAAGAACAATTATTTTTTTCGATGTTTCCTCCTCACCACAACCAGCATTCCAAAATTCAAAATTTATTTTTTATTGAAATTGGAAAAATTAAAATGTCATCTTTTTTTAAATAATTCGAAAGGTGGAGGGATATCTTTGAATTTGCCTTTCCAGTTCCCGCCAACTATTCTTTTAAGTTTTACCATGACTTCGAGTCATGAAATTCGGGGCTCGGTTTGTTGTTGGACGCGTAAAAAGTGTGACCGTTGCGCACTGATGCCGGTTTTTGTCCGGATGCAACGATTCGCTCCGCAACGCACTTCGCCAAACGCGGCAAGTTTAAAGCAGAAGAATCACTCTAAACGATGACATCAAATAATGTTTCTCATTTAATTAATAAAAATAATAATATGTAGTCGGAATTTTTATTTTTTACGCGCATACCAGGAAAAATTTAAAAACGACGTCTCGAGCAGAACATTTGGCATTTTATTTTGAATGAAATTGACATGAATTCAAAAGAAATTCAAATTCAATTTGAAATTTTTGCGTGTCAAGTTGCTCGTTCTGAAGAAAAATTGCAAATTTTCAAGTAAAATCTCAAATTGTGTTTAAAATTCCACAGAAAACAAAACGCCAAAATGTCGCGTCGAGACAGTCGATTTCAGGTACGTGCGTAAAAAATAAAAATTCCGACTATACAAGTAAAAATTATTAAAATTCAAATCACTTCAAATATGTACATGAAAAGTCTAATATATATATTAAAATAATTCGAAGATTTTGTTCTACACACAAAAAGAAAATATAAGAAAAACTCACTAGTTGTCTATCATCATTATTTGTATCAAAAAGAAAACAATGTCTACGCCTACTGGAACACGGTGGCAATTGTTTGGGTGTAAAAAGCTCTCGATATGTGGTCTGATCGCTGAATTTTACGGATGGCTTCGCGTAATCTTTATTGGTAACACGACTGGGCCTAGAACACAAAATGAGTTTTCATTGAAAAATAAATTTAAAAACATCAATGAATAAATACCTTTGATGGTGAATAATGGGAGGAGTATAAGACGTCATGTACGTAGTTTCAGCTTTCGATTCTTTCCTTGAAAAATTAAGCGTTGGAAGCGGCGGGAGATTAGTTGAAGATGTACCGCCCAAAACACTGAATTAAAAAAAGTCAGAACCGAAATCGTATTTTACAGTTAATAATAATTACCCATTCTTCCAATTGTACGACGTTCGATACGTCGTCGGGGTATTTTGGGGTATTCGTTCGTCCAACGGCAAAAGGTAATTTGTATTTTCCCGTTCGCCACCAAAGTTACGATGGAAACCAGGAAGAGAAAAATTCGACCAACGATCAACTGCCGGTCTTAGAGATACGGACGGCAACTGATACGAATCATAGGAATTGGGCAATATCGCTTCTAAAAAATACTCGTCAAAAAGTCAAAAAACTGAAAATCAACAAATAAATTGTTTTATAAAAATAAAGCTTATAAAAAAAACAAAAAGCTTGATAAAAAATTGATCAATTTCTCCCGATTTTCCAAAATAAAATCTGACCATTTGTGGAATCATAGACGTCATCTTCATAGGCTGGGTGGTAGTCGAATAATTCGTCTTGATTGCTTTGATACGGATAATCCCACGAAAACGCTGTATTATCACGGCTATCAATGGATATTTCGGGAAGATTGGAATTCATTTGAGTATGTGGCAAAAAAAACGCAGTTTGAAAAAAGCAAAAAAAATGCAAAAAATTCGAAAACGTTACAGCTTACTGCTTTATGATTTCTTTGGAAGACATTAATATTTTATGTTGTGTATGTGTATAATTAGCTTTTTTAACGAAGCAAAAAAGGCATTCTTTTTTGTTTGTTTATTGATCGCAAATATGCAAAATATACAAAAATAAGAAATAGTAAAAGTAACATAGTAAGGCGTAAACTACAAAAAAATTTCAAGTGATTTAAAAGCAACAATCTGTAATTTTGAACTTTTTTTGCTACTTGCCGAAAAAGTGACATTCGGGAATCACAATTCTGTTAAAGCCAATCGATAGGTCTTGGTAAAAGATGGTTTCAGCTCAAGTTTGAGAAACTTTTATATCGGGGTTCCCGAGATACGGTAGTGTGAAATTTGGGGGCGGCTCCCCGACCCTCAAAATGTAGAAGACTAAAAGGATCGCCGCCCCAACGGGGCGGATAAAAGCCCTGGAAACATATGTCCGAAGCACAGCGTATAGTTGAGACTAGAAAATTTGCCACCCAAAATCGACAGCTCAAGTAAAAAATTTGCGAGACAAAAGTGAATTCTCGATATGTGGAGTTTGAAAATTTTGCAGCATTACGTAACGTAAT
>SAUE01000625.1:35646-61179 GCA_009724625.1 Deladenus siricidicola
GTAAACTAGGCTTTATCCAAAATTTCAAAAACATTTCTGAGTTTCCGCTTTGACATTTTTTGTAGTTCCCTCGACCAATTAGGTGGGCAGTTTGCCACAATTTTGATAAATTCATTTTTTGCTCGATTTCAGCTGCGGGCTGTGAGCGCAGCGCTGCGTCATCCCGTCGAGGTCGTGCAGCCGCAGTGGCGTTCACTTTGGCGAAAAATTCCCCACCGCTAGTCGTCATATATCACCGCTTCGCCTACACGCTCGGCGAGTACTACAATTCCACCGCAAAATTGTCGGCTGTAGCGGCGATGGCTAGTGATTCCACGAACGACCAATAGCGAACTTCAGTCGAATTTTCTTGTTGTTGTTGTTTTTTAAATATGTGCTATTCATATGAGACGTATGCGAAGGAAATAATGCAGAAAAGTGGTGACTATATTCTCGTAAATTTTTTATTTTGCTAGGTTTTTCTTTCTCTTTAATTTCGTAATAGCTATTGAAACGGGGACTTTTTAAAGTTTAAAAACTTTAAAAAGAAACACAAATAATTTTACATGATAAATAATTTGAAATGATTAAAGAATTTTAATAATTTATGAAATCAAAAAAAGTAAAGAATTAAGAAATGTTATTTTTATGCGGAAATATTTTTGTCCCCACACATTCAGACATTCAGCTAGATTTTTCCAAGAAATTAAAGAGCAGTGAAAATTTGAGAAAAACGAAAGAAAGAGAAAAACGGTGCTAAGTTTGCAGCGTTTTACAGTGTTTTTTACAAAAAATCTTTATTTTTTGCCAAACGATAAAAGTATTCCATTTTCCAATCATTACGTTTTTAATAATAATATGCGAATGAGTAAATAAATATAAAAAATATCACATGGTTGTGTGCTAAAGAAGGCAATTATAAAAATAGAACACTTATAAATAACGTCCCCTTTTTACATACAAATACGAACGCTTTGAATTTTGCAATGTTAAAAATTAGACACCATAATTTGTGCATTTGCTAAAAAAACAAATAAAAATATGCATTTGCTGCAATAAAAATAAAGAATTTTTATATATTGACGGATGACCATCCGTCAATATATAGGGAACGTCAAATGGTCTTAAATCGCGATTTTTAAGACATTTTTGGTCTTAAAATTGCTTAAAAAATAAAATTTTAAGCACTGCTTAATTTGAATTTTTAAGCAGAAATGCTTAAATTCAAGGCGCGAAATTCAAAATCGCATTCGAATGGTCCATTTTTAAGTCAAACGTAATTCAAATTGTAATTCTTTTCTTTATCATAAATATCATTTTTGTAAGATTCGTCATAACATGTGCCCGTGGTTTAGTGGCAGTGCTCCATGACTAGTGCTCCATACTTTGGGTTCGATGCCTCTTGAAGTCAAAACACTTTGCCCTAACGCTGAATTTTACGTTTTTGACGTCCGTTTCACGTGAAAATCATGTTTTTGTTGTTTTTTGCGCGTTGTCCTCGATAACAACTGCTGTAAACAGTGCAAGATGCACATTTTTGTGCCATATATTATTTCGTAATATAATTTTTATGTAATCTAATTCTGAAAAGTTCCGTTTTTCGCGGCACAAGCTCTTCCTTTTTTATACAAGGAACCAGCAACCGATTTGCACAACTGACTAACCAAAGAAAACATCAGCGATTATAACATTGCGTTCTGGATTCATAAACTATCATCATAACCATTGAACTTTAATAAAAATAGGTTGAAATTAAAAACAAAAAATTGATTTACGTAAATTCAGTAATGAATTAAAAAACTAATTCGATCATCGAGATCAGCGCATTCAAAACCCACGTGAGTAAATTTTCAACAAAAAATTTGAAAGTTTTCTGTTTGACTTCAAAATCGCATTCGAATGGTCCATTTTTAATTTCGCGCGTTTAAGCATTTCTGCTTAAAAATTCAAATTAAGCAGTGCTTAAAATTTGAAATTTTTAAGCAATTTTAAGACCAAAAATGTCTTAAAATGGTTCGACTTAAGACCATTTGACGTTCCCTGCGGATGACTAAAAACGGACAAATATTTTGGATATACATACCCGTAGCTTGGGTAAATTTAAAAAAAAGTTATGGCTTGGGTAAATTTTTAAAAAAGTTATGGCAAATTTTTCAAGGTATTTTCCAAAAAATAATAAGCTTAGAACGATTCATGTTGACAGTTAAACGACGAAAAAATCTCAAAAATATACATAAAAACTAATACATCAATCAAAAATATTTGTCCTCCAAGATTTTTTGATCACCCTACATTAACCTTTTCGAGTAGACATCGCCGCGTCATTTTGTACGTTATTTTTATCGAAATATCGTATACCGTTAACCTTGTTCCTCTCCGGCGAAAGAGGCCATCCACGCTCTGATCCCAAATCAACAGTGCTTACATAATCGTTTCCAACGGGCATCGGCGGGGGACTTAGTCTGCGACCTAAAATTTTGCAATATTATGCACAGAAATATGCACCAAAATTATTTTAGAACAGTAGAATTTCACATATTAAAAATACCAGAACGTCTGTTGACCGTTTGTTGATTTTCATCCGCTTGGTTGATGCTTTCATTTGAAGATTTTGCTTTCGACAGAATACTGCTATTACTCAATTTTGATGAAAGCTCGGTCATATTCACTGTTTGTGTACCAATTTCGGCAGTTGGACTCGGCGTCCTCGAGCGCAATTTCAAAGTAGCAGGATTACGAGCTGAAACTGGAATACGAGAAGTAACAGGTCTCGAAGAAGAAAGTTGAGTGCCACCATTCTGTAATTATGCTATTTTTATGCAAACGTGTTCAGTGATTTGTTCTTAAAAAAGTTAGCAAATCCTTTACAATTATTTACTTATGCAAAGTCTTCAACAACTTAATAAAAGCCCCTAACTTAATAAACGCCTACCGCGGTGTTCTTTTGAGAGTCGTCATACATTTCTGTAGCCTTTTTCATCAATTGTGGCATATTCGAAGCTTTGAACGGTGTGGGTAAGGGTGGTAGTGGAGGAGGAGTCATCGCGTCAAATGCATTCAGAAAATTGGCAGTTCGTGCGTGACTTGTTGGCGCCGATATACGATTACGACGTGCCAAAATACCTAATGAGGGATCCTCTGGTGGCCTCATAATAGCGCTTTCAGGTGCCGGTTTGTTGGAAATGTTTGATGTATGCGCCACAAACGTTGCGGTTCTTGGATCAAATGAATAGGAATAGCGTTGATGAGAAACCTTCGCATCCATCGTGCCCGGACGATATGAATTCATCGAAGAAATTGGTGGGACTCTAGGCAAAATAATTGGTGGTGGTGGATGTGATGAAGTTAACGAATTCGAAATTTTGCCGTTTTGCTGTGTGGCCTTTAACGAGTTATTGTCGGTGATTAACAAATTCGGATGACTGTTGCTAAAGTCTCTTGGCACCGTGGCCTGAAGTTTACCACCGCTATTCGACGTATTATATAAACTGGTACCACCCTTTGCTATTGAATCCGGCAGTGGCAATGTTGGCGATAAAATAATAGGTCGTGATTTGAGCGGTGAGCGTAATTCCTCGAGACTTCGGTTGGGTATCGGCGAGGTAGGTGGTTTGGGAAATTCTTTTTCCGGTGTATTATGAGATTTGCTTGAAGTTGTGGGCTGAAGACTTCCTGTGAACAAGGAAAGAGGTGAGGTTAGCGAAGACGAGATCGGTAGAAGTCTGAACACTAAAAAAAGCTAATGTTCATAAACAAACAATAATTCAAACATTGAAATTTACAAAAAAATAAAAGTAAAATAAAAATATTTAAATATGCTTAAAATAAAAAATATAAATCAACTACTCTGCTGACGATGTTGGTCCTCGGACGATTGTTCCGATTGCTCAGCGTCGGTAGCCGTTCGATTATTACCAATATTTCGACCATTTAAGAATGACCGATCATCGCTGCCCACCTATCAAAATTAATATTTATGTCTACTTAAGAATTGAAAAATAAAATCCAACCAATTCATATTCGTTTGCAATCGTCGAATAATAATGCTCTCGGTGAGGTAATCGAAATAAATCTCCATCATCCGTTTGCTGATTATTTGCCCTAAAAAATTCAAAATACCTAAAATTTAAATAAAACTCAGCAATACCCAGCAATTAAAATAATTTCATAAAAATAACAAATTTTTCACTATAAATTTTTTTATAAGAATTTACAATTCTTGCTGCCGAATACGTTCACGAATAACGTCCACCGACTCGCGTACCGTAAGATAACGATATGAGGGATTTTGGCTACTGCCCGTGCCCGTATAACAACTTCCAACGCTGCCCGAACCGCTTTCCTCCATCTGATACACAGATGAATTAGTCTCTATGGCATTGCTGGTCGTTGATGGTGGAACGAAAGCTGCGGACTGAAAACTCCATATTATCAAAATAATCGCTACAAATTCAAAATTTTCATAATAATAAAATCCTACCGTAGAAGGCTGTGCGTCTAGTGATATAGTTCTTTCATCATTGAACAAAAGTCGTCCCTTTGAAACATTGTTGTTAGCGCCGATATTCCCTTCAAGAGTAGACGGTCGATTGATCTGAATTTCCATTTCACATCATTTTACAAATGTATCATTACTTTTCAACCTTTGTCATTCAAAATAGATATAAAAGCATACTTTTGCGTATAGCGCATCCAGATTCTTTTTTTGCGTCCTCAATGCGCTACCGTTTGCCTTCGCTTTCAGTGGAGTAGCTTTCGCACCGGAGACAATCGCCGCCACCTTTTCATACCCGACTTCGTAGGCACTACTGTTCGACTCCAGATCGTAATTGGCGCCGCGAGTATTGTCAAGCTCACTCACTATCGAGCTAAAACCCAGCCGTAATTTTATCATACGTAAAATAATTTCCCATTTACCTATACGGATCATCGCCCGCCATAGAATATATCTGCGAAGCGCTGGTATAAAACGGCTCATTCGGCTGACGCGATTGCGAATATGACGCAAATGTCGGGTAATCATAGCGGTGTAAATGTGATGGATTCTCGTCCACCTAAATTTTCATTTTAAACAGATCTTATGTTTTCCCAATGTCCTATGATATTATAATTCTTTTTTGTTTGTAATGTAAACGTAAATAGTACATATAACCAATTTACCCTAGAATATACGGGATCATTTATAGCATCTATGTAGTCGTACGTCGGACCTCCACTGCATGAAGTTGATTTTCTACGTCCATATCGCCAAGAAAATGAAACTTTCTTTTTTGGTACTACCTCAAATAACTAACGGTTTAATTAAGATTCAATTATAAAAACAGCTGTAAACATTTTATTGCAAAAGTGATTTTACCTTTTTCGACTTGGTCTTCCCATTTGATGAGCTATGGAGAGAGGGGCCATCGGACGCTGGCGTTTCGTTTTCTTTCTTCTCCTTAAAATACCTCAAAGCGAAGCCAAATTTCCGCTTAGATGGTATGTTTTGTGGAGGATTTTGAATGGTACCGTATTCCGCACCATCCTTGACTTCATCTTCCGAAGATTTCGCATTTTCATCTCTAAAATGTTTTCCGTTCAATACCCAAAAACATAATTATAATTTAAAAAAACTACGCAGTATTCCTCTCCGACGCACGAAAACAGCTGCAAGCGAGACAAATGGCCATTTAGTGCGATCTAGTCCTTGCATTAGGATAAACTCGTCATTTCTCGTCACTCCCAGATCATCATTTTCCAATTCCAAAACAAATTGACCCGTAAAAATATGCTTGCGCAAAAATTACACCCGAATTTCAAATAAGCGTTAGAGAATTGCCAACGCCAAAACACAATTTCGGAAAATAATTGTTTGCTGAAAATGAATAGAAAAATGCATTTAGAAATGCAAAATAATAATTGTTGTCTGCTAATTGTTCCATTTTGCTCTTGCAGACAAATCGTTTAATTTGGTCAAATGTTGTTCTAAGCTTTAGATAATAAAAGTGTTTTGTTAAAAAACTTTGTCATTCAGTTTGAAAGCTGTTAATTTTAAAATTTATGCTTTAAAAAAGTATGTATGCATTTGAAAGAGATTACATAAGGAAACTGCGGAAACAAAAATAGAAATGATTTTTTCAATCAATAAAGTAAAGCATTCGAGAAAAAGCACCAAACGAATAGAATACATTTGAATTGAGAGGTAAAAATAATAAAATTTTATACGAAATTCGAAAATGCGTTCTTAAAACGGAGAATTCTTAGAAAATATAATCATCATCATGGCAAATAAGTAAAAACTTCAAAGACCCGACAAATAAAGATTATGCAAAAGAGATTAATTATTTAAAATGTGAAAGTGTTAAAAATAGATATGTCCATGATTATGTCATAATGGAATAAATTATTGCTTGGATTGTGTAGATTGTGTCGTCGTCGAGTACTTGGACATAACGCGCTGTTGTGTGTTCGCCATAAAGGAAGACAATTTGGATTTTATCGACAAACTCTTAGCCGTCAATTTTTGGCCGATGACCGCCGCTGTGCGGCCGCCACTGCCGCTCCATCCCGAACTCAAACTGTCCGCGTCTCCGTTATTCAACGAGGAGTTTTTGCGACGCAATTCCATTGCACGCACTACCAGCTGACAAATATCCACCTCTGGATAATTCTGCAGAAAATTTCATTTTATCTCCACAAAAAAATTTAATTTTGTGATTCTGTAAACAACGCGCACCAAAAATTATTCAAGCAGAAATATTTTGTACCTGCAAAAGTCGTACATTATGACCAAAATCTCCACTGAGCAATTCGCTGCGAATTCCCTCAATCATTGCCAAACAAATAAATTCCACATTTTCTATGCGATTTCTCATCGAGAATACATTATCCCAAATAGCAATCAAATCTAAATGTAAGCAATACTTATAATTTCGAAATTATATACAAGAAAGAAACACGGAAATTTAAAAACCTGGTAGTGAAAATTCTTGAGAGAGAAGCAGAGAAATCCACCGAAATGCGTAAAACTGTGGCTTAATTGACAGCCTCTCGGCTAAATGCTCGTATAATTCATTGTCCATTTCCCGAAAGCGATCGTAGAAACGGTTCAAAACTGCTTCTATCAATACCCAAAATTTATTAAATTCGAAAAAATCAAATGCACCGTAATTTTACCAATTCCGCAATCAGAGTTGTCCAATGTTCGAATGAAGTTGTCCTTTATTTCGGACATCAAATTCTGAAAACAATAGAAAGTGTCTGCTTCCGCGTGTTCCGCCCACTCTTCATCCGGATCTGTGGCAAACACAAAGTAAATTGGTCCAACGATCTCGTTCATTCCCTAAAATTACGTCAATCTTGTCGATAATAAGCACTCTCTAAAAGTAAAGACCTGAACATATTTAACGCCGGGATTAAGCTTCGAATAAATGAATAAAATTCGCTCCACAACATGCCAATGCATTTCGCTCTCCTCCTCCTTGCATTCACTTTCACTTCCATTCCCGTTTAAATTGTTCGCTACGCTGCCGGAAGTGGAAGCAGAAGACGCACAAGTATTCTCGCCACTTTTGGTTTGCTGTTTAATAAACTAGAAACATTCAAATAACAAAATAAATCTTAAAAAATGCCAACATTAAATCCTACACTTTGTGTACAAAGTTTGATTTCCGGAACATCAGCAGATAGATTTTCGAATTGTATTCTTTTTACCAAATTCGCAAACGATGACCACCTAAAAATCATAAATTGTACATAAAAACCTTTTAGACGTACAAAATCAATTAAAAATTTTTTTGATTAATTGACTGCCTAAATTTGTATGCAATATTTTGGATAGATTCAAGTTCGGACACCAAGTGGTTGAAAATAAGCTCAGGCACAGAGAGCATCTAGTTAATAATGAAATAACCTTTTCGGAAACATTGTCTTTCGCTGAAAAAATCCCATCTCCGGTCTTAGTCGCCGAACATCCTTGTCAATTTGTGAAAGCACTTCATTGTCCTTAAAGTAAACCGCCCATTCGCTGTTTTGATTAACGGGCAAGTCGTCGTTTTTGTTGTAATATTCATATTTGGACGGCTTCAACGGCGACGAAATGGCCAACGGCTAAAAATTTCGTTTAAATAAATATATTCAGTACATACATATTTCCTTTAAAAAATAGAATTCAGCGTACATGATCGTCGACTTCTTCGACCACAAAATTGGAGGTACGTGAATTCTGAAATTTTTCAGTAGCAGCGATGGCCGACGACGATGGGTGTATAATTAAATTGTCCACCAAATTCTCATAATAATCACGTTGTTTTCGCAAAACGTTCGTCCACGTGCTACGGTCCTCAGGCAAATAATCCAGAAAAAGACGCCAACAAAGAGGCCTAAACTGGTCGGGAATTCCTAAACGATTAGATTAATATACAAATATAAACTTTATGGGAGCTATGCAAACCGTATAAGCAGGCACTTCTCAATTCCACCGCATCGATCACAAGATTTTGAATCAGCAGCAACTTCTCAATGTGACTAATCCTAAATAAAACCAACCTAAAAAGCGAAGACGAAATAGAAAAAATTACCTTTCATGATATCTGGCGCTCATTGCCTTCAAAACTAAAATAAAGTACGAATAAGTAAGTCAAATTAAATGTATAATTTTGAAAAAAATATTATAAAAATGTAAATGTTTGAAACAATTTAGAAAGAAAATCGTGCTTTCTTGTTTTGATAATTTATCGAATGCCCAAAACCCACAATAATCCCTAAAATGACAAAATAAATAAATGAAAAAATTAAAATTTGAAAAATGAAAATATTAAAAAAATCACATAATTGATTTGTGCACATATGTTACCTATAAATATCAATGAATAAACACAATAATAACACATACACATTTTAAAAGTTATCTTAAAAGTTATTCAAAATTAAGTTAATATGGCTCAAAAATAAAAATTCGACATAAATATAAAACATAAAGCAAATATTCGGAATGTAAGACAAAAATCCTTGGTGATTTCAAATATTAAGTGGATAAAAAGTAATGAATAAACGAACCAAAAAATTCCTAGAACCAAAAACAGACCAGTTTAAAAATGAGGTATAAAGCCTGTAAATCGACTAAAAAATTGGTGGCGAAACGTTAAAAAGTGAAACAATTGAGTCTGGTAGATAAAAAACACTTGTCGCTACCACATTGCATTCGATCCGCATCATCGTAAGCTGGCCAAGAGCAGAAGTATTTGTGGCCAGTGCTGGTAGAATAATGGAAAGTTTCGGAGCCGACTTTGAGTTGTCAAGTGCGGGTAACAAAAAATAATCCTAAAAACGGAACGTTTGAAGTTTAAAAAAAACCCCAAAAAATAATAACTTCAACGTTAAAAAAATATGCCATGCAAAAATGTCTTACTTTTAATGCAACAAAAAATTACCAGAAAAAATTTTTTCGGGGGCCCAAGACTAAAAATTCTATTACCCGGAAAAAGAAACATTTTACTTAATTTTTAATTGGGGGGGAGGTGGCCCACCTGGCTACGCCCCTGACAACATAAAAAATTCCACGCAAAAATGATTTACTTTTAATGCAACAACATAGAGTGTATCCGGTTTCTGTTGGATCTTTGACGTGAATTCCAACATTTTCTGCTCAAAATCCACAGGCGCATATCGATACGCGCTAATATTCGTTATGTGATGATGTTTTTGCAAAACGCTAAAAACCAAACCATAAAAATGTTCAAAAATTAAAAAATAAATTACTCATTGGATTGAGCCTTTGAAATCATTTTCAAATGTCTCATAGTCATCTCGCGTTGAAGTTTCTGTTTTTGTTGAGATAATTTTCTTCTTTCCGTCTTAAATGACTTTGGGTACACTTTACTAGCTTCAATCGAACCATTAACTTCCACAGCGTTTGGAATTTTTACAACGCTAAAAAATCAATTAATAATAAATATTGTTTGGGCAAAGAATAGAAAAATGCGCGGCCGTCAAAAATTTATAAAAAAATTTAAAAAATGATTCGTGTCAAGGTTCAAAAATGAGTATTTTTAAAACGCTTTTTGGCAATAAAAATTCCCATCGAAAAAGTTTGGGAATATTTTCATGAAAAACATTAAAAAATTATCTTGCACATAAAAATAAACCCTGGAAAAATGCATTTCCGATAAGATAAAGATTAAGCTTTGCAAACCCATCATGTTATTTGGTTTTTTTAAATAAAACGATCGTGCAAATTCATAAATAAAAAAAATTTAATAACAAAAAATTACCTTTTGTTTTTCTTCAATAACGGATTGGTAGTGGTATTCTCCACTTCAGTTCTGTTCACCGTCCAATTGTTGGCGATTTGAGTTTCAGAAAAAAGTTTAGAAAATTTCTTTTGCGTCTCGAGCATGGCATTCGTCGTCAATCGTCCATTAAAAATAACGGATGGTGTATTACCGCGTCGTAGTTGAACAAAATTCATTTGGTCATGGCGATTAATCCAGTTAAGCAATTCGGCGTTTAGTCTAAACTTTTTGAAGGTAAAATTTTTTAAATACTTTTTCAAACTGCGCTAAACAATATCAATAAACAAAAAATATCTTATTATATACAATGAATAAACAATTTGGTATTATAAATCTCTGCACAACTATACCTAATATTTTGCGTTGTATTATAAAAGTCGTTCCCGTTAGGACAACCTGTAACACTGGAAATATTTCTTATAGATTGTATTTGAGACCGAGTGCCATTCATATAAGTTCCATTTGATGCAGCCTTAAATGTTTAAAATTAAAATACAATTAAGAAAATAACAACAATGAACACAAAAAAGACTTATAGCAAAAACCTGATAATTTTCTAACGACATCAGAGAATGACCGACGTGTGGCAACTTTGGAACGTTCCGTACATTTCCCTCATTATATGAATGTTTTTCAATTTGTTTGTCAAAATTTGGATGAATTTGAATTAATTCATTTCTAAAATAAAAGAATTAAAGATGAAAAAGCTTTTTTGAAGAAAAAACCCACTTGTAATCGCCACTCGGAAAAAACATAAATGTCATAAAAACCAGCATACAAACACCGCCAGCCGTTTTAATAACTGCTTTTTTGCGATTCTTTTGTTTACCCATATCCGTGCGCTCAAAGTCGGTGAAAACATTCGAACTATTGTTACAACGACGGCGTTTATTATCACAATCACCGCGCGACAATCGATTGTTCTAAAGCATATGCATATTTCTAAAGCCATAAAATCAAGCCAATGAAGCGTGTGAATTTGCATTTGCAGACTATTGCAAAGGCGTAGCCAGCGGGAGGGGAGCATGTGAAACCATGACCCCCCCCCCAAAAAAAATGAAAAAATTAAGTAAAACTTTTCACTTTTTCCAAGTAATATATTTTTTTGGTTTTTTTATTTTTTTTTGGTCTTGGGCCCCCCACCCGAAAATTTTATCTGGCTACGCCTCTGTGTTATTGCCATATTTATTTTGTAAATTTGTGCCAAACCTCTTCTTGTAGTGTAGAAACCTTTTTCCGCAACTCGTCAACTTTTTTCCTCAAGATCTGACATTCTTCCTCCTTTTCCGCCAGTTTGAATTTCATCTCTTCAAACTCCTGAATGAATAGTACCGATTAGAAGACAAGACAAATAAAATTTGAGCAAAAATAAAATCATTGAAAAAATACTACAAACATTTCGCTTTCGTTGACGTGAAAGTTGGGCGGCGGCACGATTCCTCAACTTTCTATCCTCTTTACGACGCAAAAACTCCTACAATAAAATATTAAAAAATATGTGTAATCGCCAACATTATTTTTTACAGGTTAGCAAAAAAAACTATGTGTTTTTACTTTTAACATTTAGCAGCCAATTTAAACTCTATTATTTACATACTTTTGGAAAACTTTACCTCAATTTGAAAAATTAATCAAAGAAAAATTCAATAAAAAAATTGACGCATGTGAAAACAGTTGTAGTAATTTATCCTAAATACTAATGAAAACTCCAAAATAATTTTTTGCAAAAATTGGCGTTCCATATAAAAATGTTCCTCTACTTTAAAGGAAAAAATTGCAAATAACAAACAGAAAAAACAAACTTCCTCCTCGGCGATAGCCGCGGACGATGGACCGGAACTCTTTAAAAATGTATTTGATCTGGGAATGGGGCGTTTATTCATGTACAAATTTATCGGCGTCCCTTGATACGTGCCAGACAAACTTGAGTACGCCTAAACCATAATATATATATAACTACAAAAAATAAACAAGAAAAAATTAAATTAAATTAAATGTAAAATATAAATCGTAATTGCATGCCAACATAGAAACTATAAAACATAAATAGACAAAAATAATAAAGTTAATAAAAACCAATTCACCTTATTCGGCGAATTGTGCACCGCTGGTGAAATAAGGTTGTGTTGCATTGAACCGGAATTATTGTAGTTATTTGGTTGATTATTTATGCATGACACTGACATCAACTAAACAATCCGAAATTATGGCATTCAAACGAACAAATTACGCAAAAAAATTGTAAACGAGTTACTTGATTCGGCGAGCCGGCGGATTCCTGCACCACATAAATCACCTGTTGTGGCTGATCTTGCTGAAAAAAATTAATAATCAAAAAGCTTCAAAACATCAGCCATTAATTCGTTCAAATTCGAAAAATAGCCCACCACATAACCACTTTCCGGTGAATAAATTTGCGAGGGAGATGGCGTCACAGATAAAGAGTCATTACGGTTCAACCCGTAATCAGTAAACTCAGCACCATTCACGTTGTTATTATCCGCATAGATTGTGGTATGGCGATTACTGTTCAAATCGCCCTCCGCGTTACCAAATGCCACACCATTTTCCATATAATAGCAATGTTCCGCGGCTTGTGGCGCCGCCGCGACGGTGTTACATTGCGGTTCACGAGAAAACCCTGAACTGTACTCTTCGGCTGGAGGATATGGTTGCTGCTGTGGATCTTTCCACGGCCCATTTTGTTGTTGCTAAAAAACGTTAATAATTTTTATACCATTTTGGAATCCTTGTGTAAATTCGTTGTACCATTTTTACCTACATTTCAATCGTGTTCGTAATTTTCAGAATTAAAAAATTTTTGGTAAAACTAATTAAAGAGGTGTTGCTGCAACAACAAAAACGAAAAAATACAATTTCAAATCAAAAAATAACAAATTCATAACCGGCGTAAAAATTGGAGCATTCTGTAAGTTTAAAAAAATACTTTAAACCATTAAAAATATGCAACACGTTTTTTTTTTTTTTAAATATTTTTTCAATATATTCATTGTCATTGTTGAAATATTTCAAATCATACCTCACTGGACGAACTTTTAGGAGAATAATTGCCCGAGTCAGATGAGTTAGATTCGGATACATTGTCGTAGGGAAATGTGGTTCGTATTGAAGAATCAACATGCGGCTCATAAGAGCAAAATTCAGGTTGAAAATTCAAAAGCTAAAATTTCTTATTGCAAAAATCACCAGTAAAAATCGAAATACTTACATTGTCGTCCAGCGGAATATCGCCAAACGGACGAAACTGCTCTAGCACATTATTGCCCTCGTCAAAGCACCCTAGCCAATTATCATCGTCGACTAACGTAATATCTTCTTCGAATTCGTCCATGCCTATCAGTCTGAATTGGACTACTAGCGTAATATCAATTTCAATTACTTGGAGATGTGACAGAACGGGACGACCGTTGGCCGAAACAGAATTGGACAAAAAAGGTGCAAATCTTAGGGATGGACAAATGCAGATTGGACAAAAACCTACAAAAAAGCAGGAAGGCTAACTTTTAGGGTCGGCCTATTTTATCGCTCACAGAAATCCAAAAATTTATGTTTCCTATGCTACTTTTGCGCTTTAACACCGAACATAAACATGTGCCGTTCTGTGTACGCTAGGAAGTTCCTAGTAGGAACTTATGTCGGCATTATTATAAGGTTCGAAATAGCACTAAAACTTTTGGCATACTGTGTTAAATTTCAATTTAATCAGATTTTTGAAAATTTTGTCTTTTTTAACAACAACATTTGCGGCCTATACACGAACTGAGCATTCCTACTTTGGTAATTCTGTTTCATTGAGTTTGCCCCTCCGTTAGCTATTGCAATAGCTATTGACTTGTATCGAGTATATAAATTACTTGGATTGAAAATTTCATTTTTCAGGTCTGTGCGTAATTACGAGAAATGATTTTCGTAACTGAATTCAATTTTCGTAATTCGTGCAGCTGGTAAATAATTTAATTTCGGCTTAAGTCGTGAACATATCTAAGCCCCTTTCCCCCAAATTGATGGAGGGTCACGCATTACGTAGAAAATTATAAAGTAAAAATGCTACGAAAGCAGCAAAATAGTTGGGTTACGCAAAAAGTTCAGCAGAATGGCGCAAAATTTTTTGATTTTTGCGCTGGATAGGTATGATATGGTTACTAACTATTTCATGATATTTGTTTTAAAGGTTGATTGAATCTAAAAGATCTATCAAAAAGTAGTGTGTTAATAAATGTTCCGTAAACTAAAAAAGTTAGTAACCATATTCCAGTAAAACACCTATTTTTATTTATAATGTTTTACGTCTCCTTGTGTATGGAGAAAACCGAATGTGAGCAAAGCCTTTCCCCATTGTTACGGTTTGACACATATGAAACTGGCCAAAAGATTAAAATTGATTAAAATGTACGAAGAAATTTTATGTATTCGTCTGGTATATATATTTTTTTCCTTTTGCGACTTTGAATTGGCGAAAGTGTTTTTCTGGCTAAATATTCTTCCTTTTTTGATGATTATTTTCTACGACAATTTTTGCTTTGCGGAGAAATATCATTAAAAGCATTGAGTTTTATTAGTAAAAATTCGATTTTATTGAGTTTTTTATAACAATTCAATGCTTGTATATAAATTTGTATAACTAAAATTCATATGCATTCATTATGTTTACTGTCTTTTTATTAAATTTTTTTACTTACAGATTTCTTCACAAAGCTTTCTAAAAATCGTTCAAAATGAGTGTTATGTTCGCTAACACCCGCGGTACTCCGGTCAACAATTCTGGGAATTTGCTGGAATTTAAAGTATTTTTTGATTTTTTTGACTTAAAAGTTGAGCACTTGATTGAATTTTTAAAAATTTCGGCTCCTAAATCAAGATTCTATTGAATTCAAAAACGATTCAAGTTTAGGATATAAATATTCGATTGTTGTTAACATTCTATAAATTTTAGGCAGGACGTACTTCATTGGAGACCGGTTCAGCTGCCTCAAAGCGCAAATGTGTAGCGTTGGGAACGAAGGGCAGCGTCTTCATAAAACAATCGAATGATCAGCTTTTGCATTTTTGCTGGAAGAACCGCGAGAACAATAAAGTTGAATTGGTAGGAACCATAAAATTTACCTCACGCTTAAAGAACCCTTTCCGATTGGAGGTGAAGCGCGCGTGTTTTTTAAAGGCATGATGGAAAAATTTTAAATTTGTCGGGAAAGTTGAAAAAGTGCTTTCTGAGAGCATATTTTGAAAATTTAAGAGCCTCATTTTGGATTCTAAAAACAAAAAACGTCACAAAAAATAATAAATATTTTGATATTTTGTAAGGTATGTATATTTTTAATGATTTAGGATTTAATTATTTTTCCCGGTGACACTGAATTTGTCAAGATCAAGGAGTGCACGGACGGTCGCATTTATATGTTGAAATTCAAGTTGAATGCAGAACGCTTCTGTTTTTGGATGCAAGATTCTAATGTGGAGAAAGATGACGAGCACTGTGAAAAGGTAGAACTTTTTATTGCAGATGTATCACAAAAAAAAAGAAATTCAGTCAGCATTTATTTTTTTAAATGAGTTTTTCAAGAAATTGAAGTTTTTCCGAAAAATTGTAAACGTTTCAAAAAAAAATTCTTTTTATTACCTCAACTTTTTTTGTTCAAAGGTGAATGAGTTGCTCAACGCTCCACCGAATACACGAACTGCGGCTCGCAGTGGTGCTACTGCCGCCGCGACGGCGGATCGCGGTGCGACGCCCAGCAACGCACTCGGCGGTTTTGCGGCGCTCAACAACGCGCTCGGCAACAGTGACGATATCGGAGCGCTGGGAAACATGGACCAAAGCCAACTGATGCAGTTGTTGTCGCTGATGAACGGTAGCGTTCCATCGGAGGGATTTATTCCACCACTCGGCTTGAACTCTTCAAAGTAAATACATTTTTTAGTTTTTCGTGAATCTAGTGATATTTGTTTTTAAATAATGCACATAATTTTATTTGATTAATCACACCTATTGTTACAATTTTGATAATTTTTAGGGGCGATCCTGCGCAAACAGAAACTCCTGTTGCTACTGGCCGAAACGCCGGCTTTAAAGCTCATTCAAAGGCGGCTAACAATAGTAGCGTGACTGGTACACCGGTGGTGGATAGCGAGACGCTTAGCGCGATTCTCAATGCTTTCCCCAAAGCTGGCGAAATGTCAACACCGGGCCCTAGTCAACCGTTCATTGACTTTACGACACTATTGAATCGTGAAAATGTCCAGGTTTGCGATTTTAAATCTATTAAATTTCGGCTCTCACGGTTTATTACATTTTTGCAAATTTTCTAGGGATTTTTTCAGAAGAACAAAAGAATATGACCAGTGGCTTTTTGGTTGACTTGCAATGAAATTGCATTATTTCTCTATCTATTTATTACTACATTTTTGTTTATTTTTAAATTTTTTAATATAATATAATTATATTGGGTTTAGGAATCTGTTCTTGCCAACGCTGATCGTCTTGTACCGCATCTTCCCGACCAAGCGCCGTTGTCGGAGCCAAAACAGGAATTGCAGGAGACGGTGAGCAATCCGCAGTTCCGCCAAGCAGCTGATTTTTTCGGTCAAGCCTTCCAGACCGGCAAATTGGCGGAAGCGTTACCGCACTTCGGCATTAAGGACGAAGCGGTGAGCAGGGCCGCTAACGGAGGTAATTTTTTAACATTTGTTGTAAAATATTTAAAAAATTGGGTCTCAACGATAGAGGGTGAAGCAAAAACGATTCCACCACCACGGGTTTTTTTGAGAATTTTTCTAGAGGTTTCCAAAAGTAAAAAATTAGAAATCCACTTTTTCGAGGATTTTTACTCACAGGGAAATTTTCAAAAATTTCATTTTTGAAGACTAATATTTTTGCAGATCTGACAGAATTTGCCAAAAAATTAACTGAACAAGAGCAGAAAAACGAAAAGCGTGCCTCTCCTTCCACCGACCAGTATGACGAAAGCGGAGCCGTTCATGAGACCAATGAGTTCGCTACCAGCAGCGAACCCCCGAAGGCAAAGCGGGGTAAAACCGAGGATGACAATATGGGCCTAGACTAAGTATGGCGTAAAATATGTTTCGTTAATATTATGTATTTCTCAATTGATTTTATCCCACGCTATACGATATTTTTTGTACGAAATATGTTTCGTGATATAAAATAATTTATCAAATGCGAACCTGAAGTGAATAGATAAGATAAAAAATGCCTGAGATGCGCGTCTAAAAGGGGAGACAGTTTTCAAGTAGTGAAAACCGGGGACCCTAAATCACCCAACGGTTTATACATCTACAGAAAAACTTTCTTTAGACTTTTGTTTTGTGCAGTTTTTGACATTTTCTCGACACCTGTGAGCAAAATCATTAATTTCAAATTAGCCGTGCCAGAAACTTTTCTGGCGTCTGATATCGTAAAAGAACCTTTTTTAATATTTTGGCTGTCGCCAGGCTGTTTGCGCTAAATGAACACGATCACCGGAATAATGCAACTGCAGCCACACCTCAAATAATACCAAAGTTTAAAAATACTGAAAAAGCGTATTTACGGCAGACTTGATTTTTAGCCGTGTTGTCAGAAAATATGCGCCACCATATATTGTGATTTTTTGCTCAATTTTTCAATGTGTATAGTTGTTTACTCTCTCTCGGCTACCACCAAAACATGACTTGGTTGGCAAATAGAACGTGAAAGCACCAAATAAATTTATAGAATGTCTAGAAGTCCGATATTAACAAAAAATATTATTGTGTTGCAAAAATAATTAAAAATTCATGTTATCGATTTTCGGTTTGCTGAACTTTTAAAAAAAGTTAATTATTTTTGCAACATCTTACAATAAATTCACGGAAAAATATTACACAAACATATGTTTTGCATCTGCAGAAATTATTCCGATTAAGATTTGTTCAGAATATCGTTCAAGGTCGGTTCCGACCCACTCGCGTTCACAAGTTCGGACATCATTCGATGAGAGCTAAAGTAAAACATTTTGGACCTTTTCTGTGGATTTTTTGAGGATGTTACCGATGTAAATCCCGTATTAAATTTTTAATTCATAACTTTGCTTGCATAACTTTGCATATTTTTTGCATAATGGCGAGGGTTCATTTTGCATTAACACGAATTAACCATTCACATCGGAATTTCTTAGCAATAATAACGTAATACCTTTCTTGCGAATCAGTAACATTTCCTTCGTCGATGATAAATGATGCGCCAATCATTGTGTTTAAAATGGCGTCATAAGCTTCCCGTTTGGCCAGAATATTCGGATCCGTTATTAAATCACCGAGCCGGAAGGAGTCGGTCTGCACACCTTTGTCGATTTTCTCCTTTGCCACTGAAATGTAAAATTTCCTGCGAAAAAGTAAAAATAGAATTTTAAATTTTATGTTTTTAAAGTTAAATAACACTGCGTTAACCAACCGTTTTCGTCGTTGAAGTCTGGGATAAAAGCGTCGCCAGCTTCGTCGGCGTTACCGAGCTGCTGGCCGACGTTTCGCGAAACGAGCGTAGTACCGGATCTCGGTTTTAGCACACTTGATGAAAATGACTTATTCACGGACGAGGTAGACATTCTCGGCTTGATCTTCGGCACTTGAACGTTTTGAACGGCGGCCAACGCCGGGCGCATTTCAGCATCCATTGGAGTATCCTAAAAATAAATTCAAAACACAAAATAAAAAATTGAGTAGACAAAAATTTTCAAATTGACTGGAGACTCTCTCAGCAAGCTTACCGTCATTTTATCAGTTCCTGTGTCCCTGATGGACGCATTTGATTTATCGCTCAAAAATGTGCCTGCCTTCCTCTGTTCGGTCTAAAACAATTGCCAATTAATTTAATATTCAATGACGTTCTTATGGAACAATTTCAAACAACGCTTCAATAAAATGATGTATAGACTGGAAGGACGGGGAGAGGAACTTCATTTTTGGAAATGTCTAAATTTTTGAAAAGCGCTTTTTTAATCTAACTACAAATAGGATTTTTTAACAATCATAGCTAAATTTTTCAACAGTCGATACACCATCAATTCCTTCATTGCGCGGAAAAGGGACGCACTTGAAATTGTAGCTGGGTTCGCAATTGTACAATCTCTTCGTCGGAGCGTCGCTGCACTTCGCGTACCTCATCCAACGCATCCGCGTATTTCTGGGTGAGCTCAGCAATTTTCAAAAGCTGATCTTGGCTATCTTTCTCTTTTGCACGTAAACTTTGCTCAAGAAACAATGACTGGCCCTTGAGGTTATCTCGCTCTTCACTCAAATCTTTCACCTAAATCCCCGTAATGTATATTTTGAAGTATCCTCTCCCTCTCCAACCCGTAAATGAGCAAAAAATAAACTCATGGTTTGAAAATTAATTTGTGTCATAAACTCTCATAAAAAATATAAAAACAATTTTTATCATTTTCCCGTTAGTAATAAGATTTTACCGATCTTTCGATGAAAAAAATGTTGTTATAATTCCAATTACATTGTCACTTGCGAAATATAATTAGTAGATTTTAGCTGAAATAATGTAATTATGAAAAATATTCATTACCTCCTTCGCAAGACGAAAGAACGGCTTTGACGTGTGAATAATTGTCGGATCATCATCGGCTGCAAGAGTGAAACTATTTGATGGCGTCAAGGGTTTTCCCTTCAGAGTTGTTGCCGGTAGTTTGTGCAGTCTCGGGGTTGAAATGGTTGGTGTTCGTGGAACATTGTGATTTACAGATGAATTTTGTAAAACAGCTTTTGATGAAGAAACTTTTTCTAAAATTAAACTAATCCTCGAATTTCTCAACAAAAAATAAACGTAAATAATTGTTGGCACAAAATCAAAATAAGCATATCTTTCCAGGAAAAATTCAAGGAGAAAACGCAGCAAAAATATAGTTCACAGGGGGAATACGTAAAATACAAACAAATTATTTTTTCCTTTTCTTAATAAGAACTTCTGATCGTTAGGGAGGGAGTAAGAGTAAACCACTCCTGGCTTCATTCCTCCCATAACAAAAAATCTTACCACAAGCTTGACTAACCAACTCATCTTCCTCGGAATCATAGAAGGAATCATTCAAATTCTCATTTATTCGTGCTCTTTTTGAAGAAGATGGCCCCTCCGAGTCAGCAGCCGCTGTAAAGTTTTTGTTCATTTTGCTTAATATACACGAAGAGGGATTCTAAATCTAAATTCATCTTTCAAAAAACAATAATTAAAGCAGTAGAAATAACTATGGTATCAAAACTATTTATAAATTCATGCCATTAGACTTGTTTATTTTATAATTTTTTGCTATCCCAAAAACTAACATCAAATAAAACTATTTGAGTAATTTACACAGATATACCGAATAATTATGAAAAATTGAACAAAAATAGCCGCATCAAAATGTGTTAAATTTATGCAGTTCAAAAAAAAAATAAAAAAAATAAACATATAGCCGGAACTTTTTCTTTCTCAAAATACAAAATTTAAAAACAGATTTGCTGAAAATTAATAATCAGTTCTGCGCATAATTTTTGTACCATCAAGAATGAAAAGTTACAAATATGCATGACTAAAAAATGATCAATACAAAACATTTCGCTTTAAGCAATAAACCAAACTGGGCAAAGAAGTTGTTATCACATCTGCTTAGAAAGACAACAACACAAAAATTTTGAGTATAAAATTGGATAATAAATTACGAAGAAATAAATTGCAAAACCTTTAAAAAAATTTAATCAAATACTTATCTCTATACTAAATATTTGCTCAATTTCGGCTGTAGCAATAATAAAAAAATCTAAATTGTTTTCCGACCTTCAAAAAAATCAGCATAACCAAATAAAAAAAAACAAAAAACGAATGTAACTTCAAAAAATGTAAGAGTAGTTCAGACTAAAACAAGAAGGCTATACTAAAGCAAGTAAAACACGTTAAATGGGCACAAAAACAATATTATTGAGAACAATTTGCATTTTAATTGCTCCAAATTGAATTTCATTCCTTTTTCTAAAAGTGACTGAAATTTTTAAGGAATTTTATATAATCGACAAAAAGATCAGAACCATTCCCAAAACATACATACCACGATACCTGTGAAGGGAGTTATCACACAAAAATTGCCCTTGTGTGATAGTTAAAAAAATAAATTTTTATAATTTCTAAACACTTATCTATTAAATTGACACGAAACAAAATAGCCCGCTTTAATTACAATACCAATACGATTAGAGACTTCAGGATACAGAATTTCCCAACAAAATTAGAATTTTAAATGTAAATAACCTATTGTTTCGCACATAAAAGTTATTCACATTTAGCATGCACCTTTTAACAAAATTCAAAAATAATTCCTCCCGAAAATTTGGTTAAAAAATGATAAGTTATTCACATTTAGCATTCTCCATTTTCGTTGAAACACCCGGCATGCCACATTATTGGGAAGGATATCCGAATTTTTCACGAATTTTACTCCAAACGTATAGGGATTTTTTAGATTTTTCAAATATAAAAAATCAGAGATACAAATGGAATACGTTTGGGACCATCCCCCTTTCACAAAAGTAAAAGCAAATATTCGTATATCCAAAAATTTCAAACTCCTACATACGTGTTGGAGAGTATTATTCACAATAAAAAAATGTACTGAAATTGTCCATATATACAATAAAAAATTACGCTGAAACTATATATACAAAACAATACATGACTTATACACGACCTGGCAGTAAATATAAATCACGGTTGGGCCTTTCCAAACCTCGCTGCCGCTTCGTTTTCACGTTCCTTCTCTTCTGCAAGTTCTCGTTGGAAGTAGTCCACCGTTATTTTAATACCGTCAAGCATTTTCATCTGAAACTTTCAAAAAATAAATACAAAAAAATCTGCGGCAAAAAATTCACTTTTGGCGTCCAATTTAACAGCTGTTTGGCTTTTGTGATATTCGGTTTTCGTTGTTGGGGGTCATCCTGCATCGCCGGAAGATGTACGATCTTACTGTTACTTTCTAAAAAACCAAAGCATCGTTTTCACAAATTTACATCAAAATAAGAAAAATAAACTAACCAATAAATTCTTTTATGAGTGTTGCAAAGTTGTTTATAGTGTACTCCTCGGGATTGCCAATATTCACAGGCGTAGTTACGTTGGACTCCATTAAAGATATAAGTCCGTCTACAAGATCATCCACGTATTGAAATGAGCGTGATTGATTTCCATGCCCGTAAATCTAAATTTAAAATAAATAAGATTTTCAAAAATTAAAAAACAAACAAACAACATTATAAAAAAATCAATGCTATATTCAAAAAATAATAAATAATATTTCAAAAATTTTCAAATTCAAATAAAATTACCGTAATATCTTTTCCAGTCAGTGCTTGTATAATAAAATTGCTGACCACTCTTCCGTCATTCAAGTGCATTCGTGGACCAAATGTGTTAAAAATGCGAGCAATTCGAATATCCACATTTTCCTAAAAAATATTTTAACATAAAAGTTTGACATTATACCTAAAAATAAGAAAATACTTTTGAAAAAAGCTATTTATTAACTTTTTTGAAGCAATTTTTTACTTTGTCATTTCGTGGGCTTGGATCTTTTGACACCCGTGCAGCGGAAAGATCAGACGGAAGATCTTATCGCTTTACGGTGAAAAGATCCTACCGCTACTATGATCTACCTGTTTATTGTACGCAACAAAAAGCGACTCGGAAGCTCGCTTTCCCTCATCATAACACGATCGTGGTCCAATTGTATTTACTCGACCCCAATACGTCTCCGGCTGTGGACTAACTTCCGGATCGCCGTATACCTCAGACGTTGATGCCAATAATATTCTCGCTTTGACTCTTCTAAACCAAAAATTACATCATCTAAAATAGAATTGGAAGAAAAAAACCTAGCAAGACCAAGCATATTTATGGAGCCGATTAAATTGGTTTTTAGCGTCTTCACCGGATTGTACATATAATGTGGTGGTGAAGCCGGAGACGCCAAGTGATAAATATAGTCGACTAAAATTGTCCAAAAAATATTAAGAGGGAAAAAATTGCTAAAGCACGAAACTAACCTTCGCTCACATATGGTAATGTGATGTCATGATGAGCCAACTCAAAGTTAGGATGACCAATCCACGTCTCCACATTACGACGGCGTCCCGTAAAGAAATTATCGAGCGCAATCACCTCATGACCTTCCGTCATCAGACGATCCACAAGATGAGAGCCGACGAATCCGGCGCCACCCGTCACAAGAATGCGCTTTCTGCTCTCCTCATTGCGATATTTCACCTTCGGAAAAGAATCTTCAGGCCTTCAAATACATTTTAAGCTTGAATACATTTTGAACAATAGGTCTTTGCAGTGCTTCCAAAATTAATCTAACTTTAGCTAAAATTAAATATCCACGTTCCCGCGCTTTTTTGAAGTCTCTAAATATCCCATCGATGGAGGCGTTTGATATGTCAACGGATATTCCGTTATAAGTGATGTCGATCTGTGTAAACAAAAATACTTAAACTTTCGCCATCGCAACACACTATCTTATCTGCGAACGAAAAAAGCGCCAAAAAGTGGAAATTTAACTTTAGCTAACGCTAAATTAACTTTCACCGAATCTTCGCAAAATACAAAAATTCAAACTTAATCGCAGATTGGTATCCATTGGCAGCGTGCTTTAATCTCAGAAGTTGTTCTTCCAATTCCAATACTTTTTTGTTTAACACCGTCAATTGGTCGCTAAATTTGAATTAATTTTTGTGGCGATAGAAAAATAACTCTGCCCTAAAATACCAATACCATAACAATGAATAGGCAAACCTTTTCTGAAGTGAATTTTGAATCTCGTCCGACAAGCGAATAGTCATCGAAAACAGCTTGGAATTTACCAACACTAAAAGTAAAAATAGAGCAAACATATATATAAATGAAAAGAAGGGGAACTAACAGCGCCGGTACTTGAATAGGGTTGAATTTGAAATTTTGATTTATTCTCTTAAATTGTCCATTTTTCAAGTTAAAAATCCCAAAAATTGAATTCGAGAAAAATTTGCAGATACCTGACCACATTGAATGCACTTATATATGTGTATAAAACTCCACTTATACCACAATACTGTGGCCTATTGAAGGGGGAGGCAATGTTTCGAATTTTTCAGAAATCGTAAGCAAAAATTGAAAATTTTGGAGCTTGCCCCCTTGTAAAATTTTTGGTTGCCCCCATTCCGAAAAAATCCATTTGAATCCACTTTGCTTTTGCCTTACCTAAATTGAATGCTTTTTGAATCCACGTGGATCTAAAAATGGATCCAAGTTTTGCATTGGTTGGGCATATAAATAGTGTATTATATGCCCAACGCAAAAGTTTTAAAACCTTAACCTTTACAATTCAAAAAGCTAAAGGATTCAAGTGTTGTCAATTAAATTAACTATTTTCTAATTAATTCATAAATACGTACGTATAAGAACGAATGCAGACCCAAAAAGCAGCAACACAATCACCGCATTCGGCGGCATCGTAAAACGAACCATCCAGCCCAATATAAAAGAGTTTACACTAATTTACATACATGCTCTGAAATAAGTTATCCAAAAGTAAGAAGTTCAAACTTGAAAAAGAAAAATAATTTAACGACCAAATGCAGTGATTGTATATGTATGAATATTGTGTATGAATGTTATGCGCAGATACTCCTCCCACATGCTAATAGAAGAAGCAAAGCCGCTATAAAGGGAGATCTCTCTCCATGGATTTGCGTCAGTGTTGAGTTCACTGACGTAAGTGCTGACTTTAGTTAAATATATGAGTTTAGGATTAGGGATAGGATAAGACACTTTCCAACTTTGATCTCGGTGGAACCTCCACTTATGTAGAGGTAACCTCAAGACTCTTTAATGTATGTGTTGATGCCACAAACTGGTTATCTTCATCCTGATTCAATCTCATATTCCTGATCCTAATCTATTACATATTCACATCCTCTTTTATAGCGAATTTGCTTCTGAGTGGAGAAGTATTTCCGCATAACATTCATACACAATATTCATACAAGTACAATCACCACGGAAACTTATCGATAAAACCTGACATCGAGTTCAACAAATTATAATACTATTTAATAAAAATTTTATCGAATAACAACAAAATTCCAATAACAGCAAATAACAATGGAAAAAATTGTAGTAAATATATCTAAAAATTTTAAAATAGGCTAAATAGGCGAATGTGGGAATAGCACCAAATGGCTCCGTTAGGGTGTCAAACGATAGCTCTCGATGCAC
>SAUE01000627.1:4730-14994 GCA_009724625.1 Deladenus siricidicola
GTGAAAAACTTAAATACGGAATACAGTATGCAAACCTATCAATGTATATACTTAAATGAAAGCTCTCGACGAGACAAATCCAAAAAAAATAAAATCGAGCACGTAAGTCACGTGAAAGTCACGTGACCTACGTGAACTAAAAACGCGATCACGTGAAAACGTTTAATACGTCATTCGATTCCTCTCGTCGAGGGCATCCTTTTCAGTATAGACATTGATAGGTTTCATGTACCCGATACAGAGATATGAGCTAAAAACGTCAATACCGTATCTTCGACTACAGTAATCCGATCGGTCCAAAAAAAAGTTGAGCTAACAACTTTATGAGGGAAGTCTCTGGCACAAATTTCAGCCCGATCGGCGCAGTAGTTTTGGCTGGGCAAATGTGACATTTTAGCGTGAGGCCGCTTTTTCGGTCAAAACCTGGAGCAGCTGGGGTATGTTCCCGTGAACCGATCGGGCTGAAACTTTCACGTTAAGCTTTTCTAGGCGTCCGGACGAGGATCGTGAAAGTTTCAGCCCGATCGGACCACTGCATCCCTATTAGGCAGACCTACTATACCCGGGGAAAACCGAGCTTCTACTGGACCTAAAATCAAATTGGCCCAGCATAAGCTGCGCCCAAGCCTAAAGTTCCAGCATAGTAATTTTTAATAATTTCTAATTTGCTTTGAAACGATTTTGAGCAAAAAAAATTTCAACGTTTTTTTTCGAAAATTATACCGTTTACTGGTTTTCTGACCTTTAGGGGCACGGTACCGAGATTGGTGAAGCCAATTTTCAAAATTGCACAATTTTCGGCAAAATTTTTGTCACTCGAGAAATATGGTATATTTCAGTGGATCCTGCATGAAATTCCGTCATTTTTTTTGAAATGTTCAAGACAACGGAGTTTCCGAAAAAAATGCCCATTACGTTCAACAATTCGAAAAAAGGTGATTTTTAATATTTAAAGAAATGATTGAAATTTTGGAGTTACATTTTGGGTCATATCTCAAAAACGTACGATCAAAAAAAAATCGTACGGGTGAAATTAAAGATATTGATGTCCTCCAACATATATTTAAAAATTGGAGAGTTTCACTTAATTTTGTGGAAAATTCATTAATGTATGTGTAAAATTTTGACATTTTTTTTTGTATTACAGCTATTTTTCGGCGAAATGCGTGGAATTTTGTTATTCGTTTTTGTTATAATATGTGAAATTTTTAAAATAAAAATATAATTTAATATTGGAAATTATTGAATATTGGAAATTATTTTTGTATATAATATTGGAAATTATTTTTGAAAAAAAAAATTTTTTTTTAATGTATATACCAATCGATAGGTCTTGACGAGGGGAATCGAATGACGATAACATTAATCTTTTTGGTCAACCCCCGGCTGAGTTATGCTCCAAAAACCGGGTAGGGGCCACCTACAGTAACCCAAATGGGCGGAGCTAAAAAATTAATGTGATTTTCGGAATCAGCACCATCGATTACCCCCGTGTATGTGTTTCCAGCCCGAAATCTCTCAGTTTCAGTTTTGGCTTCAAAATTTACATTAGACCTCGGCACCGTGGGGGGTCGAAATACTGCTTTTTTCGTTTTTGTTGTGTGGTCCTGACACACAAATATTATTGACATAATTTGAATTCGCGCTGTGTGGCTCCTTATCCACTTATTTGACACAGGTTTCAACTGTTGTAAGTACACAACATTTTGGCGATCAGAGTGAGGTCTTCTTCTCCACGATCAGGTTTTTTTGTCAACTCACGACAATCAGGTAAATTTTCAATTTACTCTTTCGGCCTTGAAAGTTATTTCAGCCTATTTTCTGACTGTTAGGAAATTTGACTTTTCTTTTGCTGCTTGCAAAATTTTAGGACGGTTCTGAAAAATGGACGCGACTACCCTGCAACAAATATTGCAACAGCAGCAGCAAGCAATGGCTCTGCAACAACAGCAGCAGCAACAAGCAATGGCTGAACAGCAGAAGGTCATGATGGAGCAGTTTCAACTACTACTCCAGAACCAAGCCGGCGATGCAGGTAGGCAAAACGCCGCAAACATCGAACTGATGGCATAGCTAGGAAGTCGGATCTTAAACTTCGTTTATGCACCAGACGAGGACTTCACCTTCGACGCCTGGTTCAAACGCTATGGCACCAAGGAAGACGGAGCGGCCCTGAAGGATGCGGAACGGGTACGACTTCTCGTCAGCAAAGTGCAACCCGTGGAGTTCCAACGCCTCGCAGACGACGTCGCTCCAGCTTCGCCATGCGATCTCAAGTTCGACGATCTCGTCACTCAAATGGACAGGTTATTCGGTAGTACTCGGTCCTTACTAACGAAAAGGTACGATTGTTTCAATTTAAAGCAGGACCGCGGCCAGGATATTTTATCTTTTCCGGCTACAATTAACGGTTTTTGTGAAAAGGCTATGTCTCAATCTTTTACTAAGTAAACTTAAAAGTGTTTGCTATTCATAACTGGTTTAAGCACTGAATTTCAGGAGATTCGTCTTCCTGCTCTGAGTTTCATGGAGAAATGCGCGGCGATTCCAGATGGCCCTGAATGCACTCTCCGCAGCGTCGTGGATGAGTGCCAGAAACAGCTAACGCTTAAAGGTGACGTCAACGCCATGGCTAGCCAATTCTCGGCTCTGAAAACTACGAGCGCAATGATGCCAGTCAACTACCAGATCTCGTCCAAATCGAACAAAAAGGCATTCGCAGCTTACGACGGTTCTTCATGCCTCAGCTGCGGTAAAAATCATCCGCGAGACACGTGCCCACAGCGCCACGCCAAGTGTGCCAAATGCGGCCGTGACGGTCATATTGCTCCGGTTTGTCTCTTCAATAAGTTCCGAACTATACCACACCGGGAAACTATCCAAATTGCATTGGTCCTGATGAAAGCTTGCCAGCTCAGCCTTATACCCTATGGGCATAAACTTACGGGGGAGGTGTTGTGTGGTCCTGACACACACAAATATTATTGACATTGTTTATAATTTGAATTCGCGCTTTCGCACATTTATGGCAATTTGTATTTTCGCATTCGTGAATGTTCTTTGTCTGCATTTCATGTAAGTTTTGTGGTGACTTGAATTGTTTGTTGTTCTCCAACGTGAACGCTGCTCCACTCCGGTCTTGACTTTTGTCACCGGTTCTTGTTTATTGAGTAATAAAGTTAATGTTATTACACGCTTTTTTGACTTCAACCTAAATAAGTGTGTGGCTCCTTATCCACTTATTTGACACATGTTTCAACTGTTGTAAGTACACAACAGTTTTTAATGCATTCTAAGCTGTTTTCGAACGATTTAGAACAAAGAAAATTAAATTTGTTATCGAAAATTTTATCTCGGTCCCTTGATTTTCTTTATTTTCGCCGGAAATGTATAACGAATTTGATCAGCATATAAAATTACGTAGGAAAAATTTTTAAAGATTTAGCAGTCAAATAAATAGAAAAGTTAAAAAATTGTAAATTATTTGGCGGCCAAACGGCCGCTGCCAAACGTCACGTACCGATATGTGAAATATTTAAAGAAACGGGAAATAGAGATTAAAGCCAACCTTGTCATCGATGGTATCAAATTTGGTTAATACTATTCCATCAATCAATCGCGGCTTTGAATCAATTGCCGAATTATCGGCGAGAGATTGATTGAATTTTACAAGTTGATCGACGGCTTCATTTCCCACTAAAGCCTCTCCAACGAATAGCACCAAGTCGGGATCATTAGTTCGAATAAGCTAAAAATAATTATTTACTTTTTGAAAAGCATACGATCTAATTTAATGTACACTGGTGGAAAAATTTATGACCTCACTAATTTTTTTTCAAAACGAAATTTTTTGTTTTATTGTTTCTGAAATAGACTGCAAAAAATTATCCAGCAGAAAAAATTAATCTTCCTATTAGATATAATATAAAAAAGATGAAAAAACGCTTTATACCTTCCTATAAATCTAAAAGTCATTTTCGTGCTGCGCGTGTAACTTGTACAGATTTGGACGCGCACCTGCGAAAGATATTCGCGAGACCGAATTCGAAATTTTTTTACGTCCAACTTCCATTTTTTCGAAATTTTGAGTTTTATTTTTGAAGCCTTTTACTCCGAAAATGTTCACAATTGCACCTGGATATGCTCCAGGTGCAAAATTTCCGCTCTTTTTGGGTTCGATACCTCTTGGGGTCAAAAATTTTTTCCGACCTAAAATTTTACGTTTTTGACGTCCGTTTCACATGAAAATTATGTTTGTGCTATTTTTCACGTTTGAAACTGCTAGAATCAGGCCAAGGCGCGCGATCGCCTTGGCTATTCTTTTGTAATCTGAATGCCGCGCGGCCCAAGTTCTTCGCGCCCCAAGCTCTTCCTTTTTATACGAGGAACCAGGGGGCGTTAGCACCCTGGTTTTTGGTTTTTGAAAAAAATTCAGCTTTTCTCAAAATCGACACTTTTTGGGCGGAAATAATTATGACCTCACTCTAATAAAATTGCCCATAAACGTCTTTGCTGGTACTTATTCATGTTTTTTCTTATTAATGATTAAAATTTAAGACTGTACAAAGGTATATCACGCAATGTTATGTTATCTGCGCGCTCAAATCGGTGTCTTACACGAGGATGGACCCGATAACTGCAAAATCGCGGCCGGAGTAATATTTTATTCCATTCGAGTAATGGAATAAAACATGCATGCAACATATCTTGATACTCGTTGCTACCTTTGACCAGTCTGTCTGCATGTGCTGCTCACTGAACTGAAGTCTTCGAGTCTTGTGATCGTCTGTCGTAGCTGGTGATTTTTTCATCTTTTTTTTGATGTACCACAATTATGAAAATCTCATTTTTCAACAAGACGGAGCGCCCGCACACCGAAATCTGAGTACTCGCCAGGGGTATGAAGCTCGAAAAATCGACACAATTCAATGGCTCGCAAACTCACCAGCTTTAAACCGAGTAGAAAACTACTGGAGAACACGTTTGCATAGAATTTATGCCGAAAATCGGGTGTACGGTAGCATTTCAGAGATACTCGGGCCGCGATTTTAAATTTTTTTTCGAAAAAATCAAAAAAAATTAAGTGAGGTCATAATTTTTTGCACCAGTGTTTGTGAGATTAACAAACCTTGCTAAGTGACCGCATCAAGGGTTCATTATCTTGCATTCGTCCAGCAGTGTCCACCAAAACAACGTCAATTTCACGCTCCTTTGCTATTTGAATGGCAGCCGCTGCTAGACCAGCCGGATCTTTTCCATAGCCTTGTTCATATAATTGGACACCCTACAGTTTGAATTTAGATTATGTATTTAAAATTTATTACCGAGCATCCGTGTCAAATATGTTCTTGACGAAAATGGGTTTAGATCCCGTAAGTTTTCCATAAAAAAATTTATATAGATATTCAAAATGATACCTGCGGGTGTAAAGCATTCAAATGTCGAGTGTGAGTTCGAAGTTGTTCCACCGCTCCTGCACGAAATGTATCTCCGGCGGCAATCAACACTCGATGACTATTTTCGTTTAGCCAAAACGTAATCTATATATTAATATATATATATTTCGAAAAAATGGCCAAAATTGCTAAAAACGAAAGAAAAAATATACATATTATATTTTTTCGCGTTTTGTGCGATTTGATTAACCTTTTTTCACTTTATGTGATAAAATGATTGAAAATATATGTGCTGTTCATAATTTATGTTCTCGGAAATTTTGTTTTTATAAAAATTTTAAGGAACTATAGTCAAAACAAGGCTACATTTTTTTCTTCAAACATTTTATCACATAAAGTAAAAAAAGGTTAATCAAAAAAAAATTTCAACTGTAAAAAGCAGGTTTTTTCGAGCACCTCAAAAAATTATCATTTCAAAATGAAAAACCAAACCATAAGCTCCTAAAAATTTCGTCTTCGCCAAAATTTTCCGGGAATCAAAACTTTGGAGCAGAAAACCCCAAATTATAAAAGTTTACCATGACTTTGCATTTCATAACATTTTAATAAAATACTTTTGCCAAATTTGTCGATTTTCCCACACCATTTACGCCACAAAACACAATCACGTATGGTCGATTTTGGGTCTTGGCGTCCATCACATCACGCAAAATATTCACACGACGTTTCGGAGTAAGAAGCTAAATTTTCATAATACCAATGACGTATTTAAGATTTCGGAATGGGAAAAGGCAACCAAAACCTTTTCATTAAATATTGCAAATAGGGAGGGAAAGATCTACAAAATTCAATTTTTACCTTAGATTTACTTGAAAAATTTTCGAAACAGGTCATTAAAAATATGCGCTAAATTGAAGTCTCCGACAAAAAACAATTTTTATTGAGTTTTTCAGAAGCTCTGAGTGAATACACCGCTAAAAATTAGACAATGTTTTATAAAAAAATTACTTGAATCAACGACTCGCGCATGGCTTCGCGTACAATTGTGGTGATCCGCTTAAATGTCCCTATCACTTTACCTTCTAATTTTGACGCAACAGATTCGCAAATTTTTATTGCAGGTTCTGCGGCAACATTTTTAGCTATAAAATATTCGACCAGCATTTAAATATTACTCAGACAAACATACCAATAAGAATTTCTTTCATGTGTTCAAGAGCTGAATCCATATCTTCATGTGTAAGTTGTTTATTACCAACTAGTGCTTTAAATGATGAAAACCATCCGCTTGATTGTTTTTCTGGTGCACCACTACAAAAAATATTTACACTCAAAATACAAACTAAAAAACAACTCGGATGATAAAAACTAACTCCACTAAATCGTTATTTTCGTTCACATCCTCATCATCGTCTTCACGCAAATTATTCTCTTCCGTAAGACCAGGTAATTCGCCCTTGAATGTTCCAACAAATTTTACCTAAATATATATATTAAATAATATATATATTATATTAATATATATATTTAAAAAAAATCGGGGTCAAAAATTAGAAACCATCGCGCAAAATGGCCGAAGGCCAAAAAATGACCAAAGGAGGGACCCAGGTAAAAAAAATTTTTTTTGACGGGTGAAAAAAGAAAGGAAAAAATCGAGCAAATTAAAGGAAAAATGCGGAATTTTTCATCGCGCAATGGCATTGACCATCACGCAACGAAAATGCGCGATGAATTTGCGCGATGGGTTTTAGTTTAGTCAAAAACCATCGCGCATTTTGCGCGATGGTTTTTCTTAATAAAAAAACCATCGCGCAACGAAAATGCGCGATGGTTTTTCTCATCTAAAAACCATCGCGCAACGAAAATGCGCGATAGTTTTACACGATGAATTTGCGCGATGGTTTTTTTCATTGAATTTTTTGAGATGCTCGTAAAAAAGCAAAAAAAAATTTTCGCGCTTCGCGCGATTGTTTGTTCTGTACATCATTTTTAAAAAATGTGGCGCATAATTTTTATCTACTCGGAAATGCGTTAAATTTCTTTCCTTTTTCCAAAAAAATTCGCGCTTGCGCGCGAAATTTTTTTTGTTCGACTTTTTCAATAAAAAAATTTTTTTGAAATTTTTATAGAAGTATTATAAAAAAAGAAAAAAAGCGTTCCAAAAACATACTCAGTTTTGTCCCCCGACGTCTGAAAGCCGAAATATGAGCGTTTGAAAATTTGGGCTATCGCGTAAAAAAAATTTGGACCCCCCCTCCTTGCCGAAGTTTGTATATATATATATATATATATATATATATATATATATATATATCGCTTACCACATCATTGATCATAATATCATAAAACATAATAAAAAATTACATTCCGTTCGTAGAAATTGTTCCCATCCACCGTTGCCAGATTGATATTACCTCCATTATTATCGTCTTGCGCTGATTTGTTATTAGGCACTGCACTATAATCCAAAACTGCTAAATCCTTCTCTGTGCCTGCAAAATCCCAAACGCGCGCCCTTTTTCCCTTTTTTTTGTTGTTTTCCGTGCACTCTGCTGACGTATCCCTGTTGTAAAATTACATATCCATTAGAAAAAAATCCGCCCAAATAAGTGAAAAAAATCTAAGAGAACATAAGAATATAAAAATCTAAAACAAACGTAATCAAAAACAATTTAAAAATTCCCAAAAATGGTGTAAATAATCACTTATTAGTCGTTTTTGGCGGTTTTCCTTTCAATTTTTGAAACAGCGCAGAACGATTTCGCAAAACATCTTCATCGATTTCAAGTTTGCTTTTTATATTACGCGGCGAATTGTGTGGAGTAACCTCCGAAGATGATGAAATTTTTGCCGTGGTAACTTGATCCAAGAAGACATATTTTTTTGAACCGTTAGCATCGCTATAAAATTTTATTTATGCCCAAATAAATCCTTTGTAACGACCGCCAAAACGTCTACAACTTGGGCGGAAAGTGTCGAAAAGTGAATATGTCCTGAATGGCGCCCTTTTAAAGTAACAAGGCGCAGGACAACTATACAGGGGCCCGGCACGTTTTCCCATTACTCCTTTAATATGTGTACAACTTACAAAAGTAATCAAATTACAGTATCCAAAGTTTGATATTAGTTCAGATTTTTGATTATTTTCCATTCTGCTTTCAGCAAGAAAATTTAATATTTATTTTTTATTAATAATTTGTGGATAACGGAATGATATTTTTAAAATAGGTGGTGGTGAGCGCATAAGCCTAAGGCTCCACATAGCCTTAGCACGTAGCCTAAAGCTTAGGCTCCGCCTTGGTAATAGCCTTGGTAACCTATAAACGTCCTGCTCCGTATTAAGAGACTAACAATTATTGTTTTTTAAAGTGCTTGCAAAAAAATGTTTAATTAAACATCGTCTCAAATTTTTAAAGGACATTCAATATTCAAAAATTCAAAATAAAGCATAAATATTGAAAACTGGTGTAAGTCTCGCAATTTTAAAAAATGAAAAATTTTTCAGCAAAAAAGTAAAGTACCAATAAAAAATTCAATACGATAACGTCAAATAACGAAAATTTGTAATGTTGTCGTGTAAAAAAAATTCACACCAATGTTCATACTTACCGTTTTTCATTATCAGCCTTCTTAACAGCTTTTTGAATTTTTGCTTTGACGCCAGCGCGATCAGCAGCCGTTTCAATCATTGACGCAACTGTTTTTCTCGATTTTTCACTTTCCTAAATAACGATGAAAAAAAGAAATAAAAACAACGTTTATAATAAAAACATTACTTCAAACGTTCTTGGTTTGAGCCGCTCCTGATTAATGGCGCTTTGAACGGATGAAAATATTCTAATACATTTTATGTATTTAAAAATCTTTGCAAAACAATATTAAAATATAAAAAATAAAAATTAATAATATTTATACTTGTTGTATTCGTTGGTAAATCCGCTAAATAGTGCAGGGCCACTCAGAAAAAACTGTCCATCCGATAACACATTCTTATAAAGATCACGAAATCGAATTTGTACTTCAGTAAGCAATTTGTCTGCATATGCCATTTGTATTATACTCTGATAAACAACCTAAAATACATAAATTAATAATAATAACAATTTGAGTGCATGGAGACAATTATAATTATTATTAATTTTTTGGAAGGTAGAAGAATTTGCTTGATTTAACCATAAAACTACTTAATCCGTAACAAGAAATAGAAAGGCATTATGATGACGTAACCAAACAATCTCATCAAAAAATCATTTTTTAGAAAACATTGGTGAATGTTTTACACATTTCATGTCATTCGAAAGCTTGCCAATTTTAAAGCTATTAACTCTTGAAACAGAATTCTGAAATAATGTGCTAACAGCAACCCCCAGCTATTCGATAAAAGGCTACAAAAAGCGGGCATCTGAAATACACGTGCTAAAGAAATTGCTTTCGAGTAGATTTTTTCTGAATTTTTTTAACTAATACGCTCTAAATTCATCCAAATTAACTTTACCGACGTAGTTTTATGCGCTAAACACAAAAATAATATTATTAGCGGAAACACATAATGTAAGTTTTTGGGTTTCCGAAGTTCAAAAAACCACAGGGAGGCGTATATTACTCATAAAATCGTTTCAAAAAAATAAATTAAATACCAGTGTTCCTCCGCATCCTCTAAGACTGAAGCTCCGCATACTAGGAGATTCGCCTAAGGCTTAGGCTCCATACTCCCTATTCGCCTAAAGAAAAGCTCAGACTAACTCTGCTCATGGTTTTTTAAACTTCGGAAGCCCGAAAACTAACGGGCATGCCACGGCAGGCCAAAAATGCGTTTCCGCTTTTTTTTGTCGTTTCTATCGCTTTTAGCATATTTGGAAACCTAGAGC
>SAUE01000627.1:33495-44261 GCA_009724625.1 Deladenus siricidicola
GAAGTGAGGCTATCTTTTTTTCCATGGTGAAAAAGCAAAATTTTTCAAAAAAGCACTTTACCCAAACGCGAAAAACCTTTTTATTTTACATAACGTTTAGACACATTATTTAAACGTATTTCAATAAAAAAATTTAAATAAAATTCATTCAATTTTGAAAAAAATTGCAAAAATCTGGTGAGGCTATCTTTTTTTCCCGCAGTGTATATAATTGCTTTTCCCTGATCTTTGAATATAGCTGGAATTCCGAAATCAACCATTAGTTCATCATTTAGTCATAAGTGATAAAATCACATAAAATGTAAAAAGCTGATTTCAGAGTGAAATGTAGAGTGAAATGGATACGTGGCGTGTAGCTCATTTATCAAAATTCAAAAAAGTGCAATTTCGGGGCGGTTAAGACAAAAACTTCGGCCATATTTGCATAACATCTTGTAGAGAACATTTTTGGCTACAAACCATGGGTGCTACGAAAATAAATTTTCAATTTCGTAAATCGTAAACCGTAAATTTTCATAAATCGAAAATAAAAATTTTTCAAATTTCGAATGAAAATTTGCATTTTTTCGAACTTTTTCCAAAAAATCGTAAATGTTAGCACCCCTGCTACAAACTATAACTAAATTAAATTTTCAGAAATGTTTCCCCTAAAAGCTAGTGACCAAATCCCCCAAATAAAAAACTCTCGAGCATCGTCAAAAATTTTTAGGCGCTTCAGAACGCTTGTCTAATTTTTCGATAACATTTAATTTTCTTTATTCTAAATCGTTCGAAAACAGCTTAGAATGCATTAAAAATGAAAAAATTAGTATTTCGACACCCTAAAGGTCAGAAAACCACAGGGGGGACCAAGGTATAATTTTCGAAAAAAAAAGTTGAAATTTTTTTGCTCAAAATCGTTTCAAAACAAATTAGAAATCATTAAAAATTACTATGCTAGAATATTAGGCTTAGCCTAAGGCCTACTCGCCTAAAGCTGGTTCAACCACCGCATACGAGGCTAATAACTCGTTTTGGTTCTTGTGGGTTATCGGGAGCCCAAAAAATGTTTTTTTATGATTTTTAACTTTTTTGGCACGGGGAATTCGATTTTGACGATTTTTATTGATTTTCATTATTGTATAACAGAATTCTAACAAAGAGCAAACAAAACAATGATAAATCCGATAAACACTTTAACAATTAGACAGGCCGGAACTCGGCAATGTCCTGCAAAATGACGGTGTAGGGATCTTTGTATAGCTGGCTGTTGGGTATAGCTACCCCCCCCCCCCCAACACTCTAAGTCTAAGCCAAACTCCCATCTTCAACACGTGTTGGGGGTATACCCAACAGCCTCCTTTCGCGATCCTTTCACCGACTTCTAGCCGTCTCATTGTTAAAGTATTTATCGGATTTATCGTTGTTTTGTTTGCTCTTTGTTAGAATTATGTTATTTTTTTCATTCGGAGTTTTAAAAAGTATTTGAGATTAAATCCCATTCTTCTAACTCGCCCTACCATCAGCTCCTTCCGAGCCGGAATTGACCGTTTTAACATTAACTAATGTAATTTTTTGTTGTATTTCCATTTTATGCTCATATGTTACTGTTCGTTTGTTGCGCTTTGCGTATTAATAAATAAATTAAATAACGCCTTGAAAATGTCAAAAACTGTACAACAACAGCAAAATCAATAAAAAATTATCAAAATCGAATTCCCCGTGCCAAAAAAGTTAAAAATCATAAAAAAAACATTTTTTGGGCTCCCGATAACCCACAAGAACCCTCGTGGTTATTGTAATTTTTTGAAACGATTTTGTGCAAAAATTTTTCAATTTTTTTTCGAAAATTATACCTTGGTCCCCTGTGGTTTTCGCCACTTGTACACCCGATTTCTGGAAAAAACATCAATTAAAAATTTAGCGAAGTCAAAATAAAAAAGCTAAAAAATACATAAATTATTTGGCGGCCAAACGTCTTGGCGGCCAAATGGCGACGGCCAAACGTCCTGCTTCGTTCGCTTACTAACCGTCAAAAATTTTCACGATCACAAAAAACCAAATAACCAACCAGAAATGATTTTTCGAGCAAAAATGCAAACACTTGGATGATAATGTTCGGCTAATGCCAAAAGTTCTACGTCAAACGCTAAATTTGCATTAGCGAAAAGCGGATTACGTGCCGTTGCATCGTAGTCCGATAAGTTTGAAACATTTTCATTAAAGTTATCGTTTTTTCTCTTCTAAAAATATGCATTTCAAAAAATTTGGCAAAATGGCTAATGTTCGAAGGAGGCAAATAATGATCTTACGTCCCCGGATTTAGAGAGAACGAGAAGAGAAGGCCGCTCTTTAATAATCATTTCAGCAAGCAAAAGTGCCGATGCAGTAAACTCTGGTGAAGATGACGCTAAGGCAACCTAGAAAATCAATGTCTCATTAAGGTAAAAATTCCTTTCGGACATTCTCGTACTTGGAAAAGACGCTTCATAAATGCTCGAACTCTGACTTCCACACCGTCATTTTTTACGGCCTTGAGGTAAAACGCAAAGAATTGAGTATTTAATGAGCTGGATCCAACACTTAGCAATCGCCGATAAAAGGAGGCATAAAATCGGTCAGGAAGACCATCGCTATATTACAAAATAGTCAATTATTACAAAAATATTCATTATAAAATATGAAAACAAAATTATTACAATTATGTAATCTTGAATAAAATCTTACTTACTTGCTATTGTGTATATTAAATAAAAGTTTAAGCACGTTTAGAGCAATTGAAAATTTGGATGTCTGAACCAAAGCATAGAGTCCGTCCACTTCGTCCACCAAAGTTCCGTTGCCTTAAATAGATTTTAGAAAAAGTTATGTAATCATTATTCAATTTATACGTCAATTTTTATACCTTATATGTGTTTCCATAATCTATTTTTAATCAATGAGTTTAGGAATGAATAAAAATAAAAGTATTCCAATTAAAGAAAGTACCTTCTAAATGTGCTTTAAAAACGCAAATAATATTATACATAAATTACCCCAAAACATGCTTCGAGCGTAGGGAATGGCACGATTAATACCAGTAATCAAAAGTGGTATAAGCGCATGATCGTGTTCGCGTTTTGCAACAACTATTTTGAATAAATTCAAATATGTTTTTATCAGCGAGTATGCCAAATCGTATTCACCAGCTCGCAAATAGATGTGGTTTAAAAAGTGGACTGCGTAATGCTGTGCCTTTTCTGATACGTTTTTTCTAAACACAATTAACACTTATTCAGTTATTCCGAAGAAACTAAACTGAATGTAAATATATAGCAGTGATTGGAAAAAGTTCATGAACTGAACTTTTTTCACGAAAAAATGAACTTTTTTCATGAACCGAAAAAAGTTCGTCTTAACATGAACTTTTTTTCGTGAACCGAAAAAAGTTCGCCTTAACATGAACTTTCGGTTCATGAACCGAGTTCACGACGTGAACTTTTTCCAATCACTGATATATAGTAACAATTTTTATTTTCCCAACTGTTAAGCCCAAATTGCCTGTCAACTATTCTCACGACGATTTACCTGATTTGCATATTTTCGCGCAATTTCAAACGCAATTCGAAAAAATAAAGCAAAATTTGTGCCATTTATGCAAAAATCCAAGAAATAAAGAAATGGTAAAATTACGATCGATGATGTACAGTAAAATCAGAAGCAAATTCAAAGGAAATTCAGAAGCAGAATTCAAATTTAGTTTGAATTGTTTTATTTTATGTATATAAAACGCCAATTTAAGATCTTGTCGAGGGTATTTGAGCTTACACTAACCGTTGGGAAAATAAAAATTCCCACTATAATCAATTGTGACAATTTGAAAGTGAAAAATTTTAAAGAACTTTTGAGTCCAAACAAGTTCAAACAAAAACGCAAGTATATTGCAAAGCCTGCTAATAGATTTAGCCATATTAAAAAAGTTCATACAGAGCAAAATAATATTGACAGAATATTTTTATGAAAGTGAAATTCCTAAAAGAACTTTGAAAATTTAGACCCGCTTACCAAGGTATGGTGTAATTACAGGGTACGGCAAAAAAATCGGTACTTAAGTTTTTGTACTAAGTTTTTGTTGTAGGTACTAAAGTTTTTGTTGTTCTAACGCGGTTAATTGAAATGTTTTCGTTCTATACTAGTACGTCTGGTTTCTTATTTTCCATCATCATTTAATATTTTATTTTAAATGTCAAACAAACGCCCACAATTTTGAGGTTATATAAAAAAGCGCAAGTGATATCGCGCGTTTGCTCGGAATTGCTCCTGCGACAGTCGCCTGGACAATCAAACGATTTGAGGAGCTTGGCCATACCAGAAGTAACCCAGCAGACGTCACAAAGAGCACTTTCATGACTTCTAACAAACGCAAGCCCGTTCAAGAGCGAATGAAAATAAAATTCCAAAGCCGCAAGGAAAAAATAACCCATGTGACCGGCATCAACGACCGATATGTCCGGTCAATATCCAAAAAGGAGTTCAACCTCAGGCCATACAAGCTCCAAAAAATTCAGCTCCTCCACAACGAGTACATCGAAAGTTACTTCGTCGCCACGTACGTCTGGACTGGGAGCGCGCCCTATTCGATGACGAGAAGCTGTTCATCGTCGCAACAGGAAGTGGTTTTTCATGGTTTTCTGACCTTTGAGGGGTCGAAAACCAACTTTTTTGGGATTTCCTGGCAAAACCAATATCATATTATATATATTTTTTTATGCGGCCTTTCTGGGGGCATTTTCCGAATTACCCCAAACGTTTATTTTAATTTTTGAGTAAGGAGGCATAATTTTTATAACGATACAGCTATTTTTCCTAAACGATACAGCTATTTTTTCCTTCGATTAAGCTTATTATGTTCTTTCGATTCGTATATAAAACATGCAGAGTCGCGAGTCTTAATCTATAAATTAAATATAAATTGATATTATCATCTACTTGTGACAAAACGTGCTGTACATATAATACATATTATTGTCAAGCTATGTCAGATTTGGTTTCGATTCTAAAGTAGTATACTAAATGAATTTAGAAAACATTTCCAAATTGGCGCTATGTTGGCACTGTAACGGAATAAAATTTCATAGGGAATAACATTTCATACAACACCGAAACGGTTTCTCGAAAAAAGAATTTGGATTCGTTGGAAAATAAAATTTTTAAGTTTTTTCAAGGGGTCATTTTTTAGCGCACTCTGCATTGTAAAAACTCTTGTTGACCGTTTTTTTGCCATACCCTGTAATAGCGTAATTAACTAATCTTGCCTATAAAATTGAGAACTTTTTTTGCATAGAATAATTTATAGACAAAAGGAAATAATTGAAAATTTCGACTTCCGAAAAAATAAACCAAAAAAGTTCATGTTGCGAAAAACCATATCGGTTCTTTAATTTTTCCAATAACTGCAAATGATAATAAAAAAATTGATGTAAATCAAAACCTGAAGATTAATTGGCTAACTTCGTTAGCAACAATGAGTCGCATGTTGGTGTGCTTTGCGACCAACTTTGTTAGTAAACTTGCTACCCGCGATGCAACACGACGCAATGGATGGCCCAGTTTATTTACAAGCGCTCTTAGTAAAAACTATAACATTTTTCACAAGCCTTATTACGTTGTAACATAATCCATATTTTAATAATTTTCAAAATTTTTATTGATAATTCTACAAGGTGGTTCAAAAAAATACCACCACATATCTCACCTGAAAACACCGCTAAAAATCTGAAATTTTTACTGTAGATGCGTTTTGCAATTCTTTCATTCTTTTTTTGAATTTTGCGATTTCATCAAAAAATAATGTTTTTATAAATCAAAAACATCGAAAAACACGTCTAAAATGTACGGTTTGGGAGAATGTGTATCTCAGTCAGTTTTGGTCCAAAAAATCCCAAACTTCAGAAATATAATCACAATCGCCGCGCAAATTTTTCGCCCGGCGGATTTCATAATCGGTTTTGTTTGGGCGACGCAGCTAAACGTCAAAGCTGCGCGCAGACGTTCATTTTGTGAAGGAACGCACCAAACCCAAACGCTCGCAAAGGTAAATTTCATTTCGCTTCTTTTGCACTGATTTCTCTTTTTCTCTCGTTTGCGCTGCAACTTTTGTATGCTTAATTTTGATGTTTCGAACTTTGTTTGTTTTTACGGTATTTTTTGTTTACATCTGTTACGGTAACGTCATTAATGTTTTGTCCACATATCGTTAAATAATATTTCCCTTTGCGACTGTATGCGTTTTTGGTGCGTTCCTTCACAAAATGAGCGTTTACGCGCAACTTTGATGTTTAGCTGCGTCGCCCAAACAAAACCGATTATGAAATTCGCCGACGAAAAATTTGCGCGGCGATTGTGATTATGTTTCTGAAGTTTGGGATTTTTGAACCAAAATTGACTGAGATATACAATCTCCCAAGCAGTTTATTTGAAGCATGTTTTTCGATGTTTTTGATTTATAAAAACATTAGTTTTTGATGAAATCGCAAAATTCATAAGAAGAATGAAAGAGAATTGCAAAATGCATCTATAAAAAAATAAGTTTTATTTGCATATGGGGCACATGACTATCAAATTTTCATTGAATCAATCTAATAGAAAACAATAAAAATAGATCAAAATCAAACTGTAATTAAATAAGCGAAAATTTTTCGAGATACTATGTATAAGAATATTTGGTTATATGTAGTTCGTCCTCCATATAGATTTTTTGCGATTTTTCATTTTCGTTACATTGTTTATTTCGGCTATGTATTATCATAGTACCGAATATTCAATAGAAATGCAAAAAGCAATTTCCGAATAACCAAAATTTTCCAAACAAGTTTCGTGGCATGAAAAACGTTCGTCGTATATTTACTTCTCAACATCATCAAATTTCATACCACAATTGAAAAAAATAAAAAGATTAAACTTACATTAAATTTCGATGAAAAACAATAAAACCCACCGTTTCCTGCTCCGGACGTTCTGAAAGAAGTTCGAGTATTGTGGCACAAGCGCTTTCCGCAATTCCCTCCACAGTGCTTGATGCCGTACTCTGAAAATCAAAGAAATAATAAGTTTGACCCATTTATAATTGAAGAATGCGCTATTTTTCCTAACAACTAACAAACGAAAATTGTACACCTCAAGTGAGTATAAAAATCCGGAATAGCACTGCTTGAGATTAGATTCATACTTCCACTCAATTAATTGTTCTTCCATTTCTTTTGCTTTCGGCCCACGAAATTTTTCGTTTAAAATGTTTGTGTATTCTTTCAGCGGCCTCTAAATATTTATATTTCAATTTTCTTTAACACAGGTATAGAAATTAATAACTCACCACATTTTTATACAAATTAAACCATTTATTATTAATATTACAAAAAAACAACCAACCGATTCAAATGTTACCAGCTTTCGATCTTTCGGCAAAAGCTCTTGAAGGAATAAGTCCTTTAAAAGTGCTAAAATAATTTGAATCCTTTAAAATCAATAATACAAAAAATGCAGCAAGGTTTATCTTAAAAATTATAGAAAATCATCTCCAAGAAAGAAATTCTCGAATGTGAAAAGAAAGTCAATCATAAATTTCTTTGTAACTATAATCAATGTAACCAACTTAATGTAGAATGCGATTCGCGATGACCCTTTTTGGGGAGAGCGTCAACGAGTTTTTGCACATGTCCCAATGAGAACAACTTAGAAAGCTGTACGCGCAATTGCACCACAGACATACGATCGGCAAACGTACCAGCACGTGACACTTCCTCAAACCATTTTGCCTTTGACGGATTCTGAGATCGATATACTAAAATTTTCTTCGTTTTAAGTGAAATTTATAGTTCATTTGAGAAAAAATGTACTCACTGGTCTCAAAACGACTCGCTGCTACATTTAGTAGCCCCTCCGCCTTAATTTTCAAAGCAGCCACCGTTTCGAGGTCGGTTTCGTCATTCGCCCCACTTTCATTCTCAGTCATCCACAATTTTTTTATGTATTTGTGATGAAAAAACAGATAAAATATAAAAAATATTTCCAAAAATTATAATTAAAAAAGCCTGATAAAAAGAAAGGATTTATTGTTCTTTAACAATAGACAATAAAAACTCGCAATAATGCTTATTTATATGACTATAACAAAATGCATTTTTTCAAATAGCCTGTGTCGCAGAAGAAAAAAATTGCTTAGCGAAAGTTTCCATCTCCACGCAAACGTTAAAAAGAGGATGAACATCCGCCTATAAAATTATGTTTTTAATTCAATGGAAGCAAAATCCGCAGTTAATCCTGCTTGAAGTTTTACACAAAAAAAGTTCACCCAAAATATAATCCAACAAATTTTCAAAAACCTAACTTTGAAGTAACCTCGTAAAAAATGTGGCAAAATAAAAAAACTCATCTGAAATATTTATAAATTTTGGTTGATTCAATTCTAAGCATTCGAAAGTTTTATTCTTTGATTAATTAAATAATGTACCACAATATTTTTCTACAAATATTTAACAATTTTTTAAAATTTTAAGCTACAAATCATGTTAAGTTTAATTTTAAGAGCCTTTTTTGTAAAATTGAACCAAGCCGCGAAAAAAAAAAGTTTTTCGCAACCTATGAATTTTTTTAATGTTTAGATTCTCCGTGCAAAATTATGAACGCGGTCGAAAGCGATCGAAAATCTGTGAAAAATTTACCATTTTTAGGGAATCAAAAAAGTTGTAAAAAACAACATAAAAAACTTTCCTTTCAAAATCATCTAAGCGTAGACAGAAACTGTCGTTCGGCATAATAATATCACAAAAAATTAAAACAAAAATTTACTCACCAAACGATTCGATTCACCGCCCACCAAATCCGATAAAGAATTCGCGTATGCTTGGGCAATTGAAAGACCAGATAGCGTATAACACGTATGGTATAAATCAGGTATTCTAAAAACATTTTAAATTAAAAATAATTTCAACGTCAGTTGATAACGTAAATGCTTCACAAAAGTAAAAAGCATCGCTGCTTTGCGGTCGCCGAGCCTCTATCATATTACAAAGTAATTTTCCCAAAATTTCTATAAACAACAAAATGATGAAAGTGTAAATTGTAGTAGGGATAAATGACGTACCTTAGCAACAAATTCATTGCTTGTTTTTAAAACTTAAAGAAATCTACTTCAAATTTAAACATCAAATAATATTAACAAAAAAATTAAAACGGTCACATAAAAAATTAAATATTTAAATTCAAGCATATGCACAACTAATAAAGTGGTTGAAATTAGCTTACTTGTCAGGCTTGTCACGCAAACCACCATTCTTTTTATCCTGACATGAGACAAGAATATAACTTTGAAGAGCTCGTTCGTCAAAAAGTCCTCGTATGCAATTTCTTAATTTAGAAGTCAATTCAAATTCGAGCGGAAAAAAAGCAGCTGCTTGCCAAAATGAATAGCAGCCATCCACTAATTTATTTGTCCGTCCCTAAAAATTTGATACTGCAGTAGGGTAAAGATTTTTGACGTAAAATTTCCGTTTTCGACAAATTTAAATTTCTAGTGTACATGAATAGAATATAAACTAAACTTATGCTTATAAAATTCAATGGACCCATTGGCCAAAGAATCATTTATTGCAAACACTATCTTTCAAAATAACGCAAAAATAATAAAACATACATTAAAACCCCCTTCAAATTTCATTTGACGCTGTACTAACCACTCTATAACACCGGACGCATTTAAAAGATGTGTTTTTCGCAAAAGAGCTAAACTCGCTAATGCGCAATATGTATATCCTCCATGTGCTTCACAGTTGGGTTCTCCACCAAAGCCGCCTTCGTACGTCTGACAGCTATAAATTAAAATGTTCTAATGTATAGTATTCCAATTGAAAACTCAGTTAAAATTGAAATTTTTGCTATAGAAAGACCGTGCAATTGGCTTCCCTTTTCAAGTTAGCGATTTCATACCACAAACAATCAAAAGCGACCGGATTTCTCAATTTTGTTATAAATTGCTAGAAAATACCGCATAATCCATGCTGGTGTATCGGTGAACAAATTATCATCTGCTATGCCAGTAATAAGTGCACATGTTACTGCGCAATAAGTTCCTCGAATGTCGGCTTCTCCCCCCGCATGAAGAGAAAAACTTCCATTTTGGCATTTGGAAGCCAGCAAAAAAGCACGTAATTTGACACGATCGATTGAATTTAATGCTTCCGCAGTACCCACCGAAACAAGTGCCATTATCGCAGCATATGTAGTCGCAAGGTGAGGTAACTGACCTGGGGCACCACCGTAACCCCCCAAAGACGCTTCACAACGCTTCAAAAAAAGCACATTCCTAAATAATATGTGAATGCTATATCGGAATGCTTAGGCTTAATTTTTCTGCCGATAAAGTTGAAAAATGCCTTTCCTTCTTTGAGGAATTTTTTGCGCTCCAAATAGCGTTGAAATTTAACAATTTCAAAGGATAATTTTTTTGTAGTTTCTTGAAATTTAGATAAAACTTCTGGGTGGTTGGTTGACCTCCACAGTTTGCTCCGATATTCCATTAATTTTACAATATGCTGTGGGTATTTAAAATTTTTGTCGCCAAGATTTTTGAGAGGAACAAATAAATTAATAGCATCATGAATTATTAAAAGAAAGGCTTCATAAATGGAATAAATATTATCTAGGCTATAAAAAATGTGGCGCCAGTCTATATTGGAAAATATGCGTTCATTTTTTCGTAATCAGCTTTAAAATAATCACGGACAAATTTGGGATGCTGAGAAAAAACGTGT
>SAUE01000628.1:6371-27199 GCA_009724625.1 Deladenus siricidicola
TGCTGTGGAGCGTTAATTTCGAAGATCTGATAGAACAAAACTTTCAAAAAGCTGTGGATTGGGAAGCTCAATGGAAATATTTGAAGCAAAAGCGACGTGATGCCGAAAATATTCCTAGGTCTAAAATTTAAAGTCGATCTTTTTATACGTATGCATGTAATCTGACTTAGTTAAATTTCCTACCAAATAGGATTAAAATTTTCAGTAAAGTTGGCTATAACATTACTCATTGGAAATTATATATACATTGGTGGAAAAAATTATAACCTCACTTTTTTGTATCAATTTTGAGAAAAGTGGATTTAAAAAGACCAACATACCTTTTTTCTGATTTTTTTCAGATCGTTTAAAGCAATAAAACAAAAGATTTTTTCGTTTTGAAAAAATCAAAAAAATTAGAGGTTAATTTTTTTTATATTTTTTCATATTATATGCAATCTTTTGAAATGCTTAATGATTTTTGATTTTATTGAAAACATTGATTTGATAATTTTTGAATGAATATAATATTCTACAATAAGTAAATGGTGGGAGTTTAGTGAATTCATTTGTATGTTAATAATTTAGTCAAATTCTTGTTGGCTGCATACGAATTTCCACCAATTCGTTCAAGATCAGCATTGAAGAATCGTTGAAACGAGTTTATGACGCGCTAGTGTGGACGCTAAAGCACTCCGCCTCGAACCAGCTTCTAGAGCTTGAGCGAACTATTGCACAGGTTTCAATCTTTTTCAATTAATGACCTTATGGTATTATACTTTACTGGTGCATTATTCAAATTAGGGAATTGAAAAGTTGTCGAGCTTGCCTCAAAATTTGGATGAAATAGCAGAGTCCAATCACAGCCACATTGTTTTATCGCGAAGTACGTCTAAGGTAGGAAATATTGACGTGAATGTGATTTCCGATAAGACTATGAATTTTGACTTTTGATAAGAATTAAGATTCGAGAAAAGATTGATCTTGTCGAAGAAAAATTCGAGGTGCTCCGAGGCGTTTACAATAACACTGATGGGGCGACGAATGCTCAAGCGGCATTAAATTTGGTTAAACAACAATTCGCAAAGTTTGAGAGCATTCTTGAAGGTCACGAAGTCGTTATTAAGGAGCAGGTATAGCATAAATTTAGACAAAATTATGTTATAACAATAAACATCTGCATAACATGAAAATAAATTTCAGGGTGAGATAATGCGTCAAAATGTGAGCAGTCGCATTAATTGCCTAAATGATGACTCCGAGCGTTTGTTTTCGCTGTGGAACCAGTTCAAACCGCGAAGTGATGCATTGTTTGGTGGTGATGCGGTTGATTTATCGGCCAGAGGTGGCATTGGTGGCGAACGTTTGGCCATGGTCCGTGCCGTGGAATTTGTACGCAAAAAACGTCAACAATTTTCACTGCTCAGCGAACGACGACAAAAAATTATGTGAGCAATATTCCCAAAATTATTTTGCTTAACTTTTTTTTAACATAGGATTGATTGCGAACAAATGGAATTGAATTTGCCGACATTTTCTGTGCTCGACGATATGCAAGTTGATCTTGAAGAATACGAGGCAAATTACTTGCTGTACGAAGACTTCAGGTAAAATTTTCAATATTTATTTGAAAAAAGTCATAGATTCTTTGTTTTAGCAATGAACTTCAAAAACTGGCTGATCAAGAATGGGTTTTATTCAGGTAAGTTGTCGACTACATTTTGTAGCACTTAACGCTTGACCACATAACTTCTAGCATCAAAGTACTACAGTGGATTAGGACTAATCTTTTCTATTCTATCATAAATTTTAGGTCAAATACATAGTTTAGTAGTTTTGTTAATGCTTTATTTCTTACATGTATATGTATGTTGCGGTATGTATGTTCTTTGCGTGATATCTTATATTTATTCTTCGCATTTCTTATTCTAGTAGCTTATGCGGTAGGAGTACTCTGCTAGAAGGAATAGTAATCTTCTGGGCTTTCTAACATTTACAAATGTTTAGGAGCAAGACGTATATTTTTGACGAGTTTTTACAATCATGGATTGACAAATTGAATAATAAGGAACAGAAGAAGACGCCAGTGTCCGTTCGGCTTGCCAAAGACATTGAACTAATGAAGGTACTTAATGCATGTAAATCAATAGGGCAATAGATTAAAGTTTCAAAAAAATTTGTCAAAACCAAAAGCGTAGCCAGAAAAAATTGGGGGGGGGGGGGGGCTAAAACCAAAAAAATATTGGAAAATGAAAAATTTTATTTCATTTTTTTTCATTTCGGAGGGGCCATGGCCCCACCTCTTCTCCCTCTGGCTACGCCACTGGTCAAAACAATTGGATATACTTCAACGAAATAATAATTTTTAAGGAATTTGGCGTGTGTTTAAAATACTGTCGTGGGGACATTTTGAGTGCGGATCATTGGATGGAATTATTTCGACTCTTAAAATTGCCGCGTGGTACAACTCTCGAGGGCTTAAAATTTTCTGATTTACTCAGAGCTCAGCAAATTATAATGCAAAATGTTGACAAAATCAAGGACCTCAATTCGAGAGCACATGGCGAAGTTACCATTCGCGAGGCCATCCAAGAGCTCGAGTTGTGGGCAGCTCAGGTTGCTGTTGCTATAACATTGCTATTGATTTTTATATTATACATACGTAATAAAACATGAAACGTTACTGACATTTCTCAAATTTTTTATTAGTATTATGGTTGGACACAACTTTGTAAATTTAGGCAGAGTTTCTATTATTAGACTATAAATTGTCGAATGGGAGCTTCATTAAAATTGTGAAAGACTGGAAAAACGTCATAATTCAGGCAAATCTTTATTTGGAATGTTTTTAAGAGCACGAGAGTTTCCAAAGTGAATTGAAATAGGATTGAAGTGAAATTGAAGTTCTCTTACAAAAATAAAAAGAGAAGAAAATAACTGTTTGGTTTATTTAGGTAAAAGACAACCAAGCACTGCTACAGTCGCTGAAGAACTCGCCTTACTATAAGCAGTTCATAGATCGCACATCAATTTGGGAGAAGAGAATCATGGACCTCGACTTTTGCTTGCATTTGCTCAATGAAATCCAACGAAAATGGGTGTATTTGGAGCCGATATTTGGTCGCGGCTCGTTGCCTACCGAGGCCGCGCGATTCAATCGTGTAGATGTGGAGATGCGCGTGATTTTGTCAGGTCTATTAGAATTTACATGTCACATTACAATCCGTCGAATTCGCTATAAGCTATAAATTTATTTAGACATTGCCAAGGATACCAGGATTGTCTCGCTGAGTGGACGAAGCTCACTGCCGCATACTTTGGAGCAAATCGCAGATCAGCTCAACAGATGCCAACGAGCACTTAATGATTTTCTCGAGGTACAAGTTGACCTTGAGGAGCTCTTTTACATTTGCTATCTATGACACGTTTTATTTTTAGGAGAAGCGAAGAGCTTTCCCGCGCTTTTATTTTTTGGGCGATGACGATCTATTGGAGATTCTCGGGCAATCTATGAATCCGTCCGTCATTCAATCGCATTTAAAAAAGCTTTTTCAAGTAATTTAAATTTAATTTTTCAAGTATTTATAATTATAAAGTATATAAATTTTAGGGAATTTATAAGGTTGTATTCGACACAAAATTCGAAAATATTCAAAGCATTGTATCCGCAGAAGGTGAAAACGTAGAATTGACGCGTGCGGTAAAGATTGTGCCTCAAGTGGAGTTGTGGTTATACAACTTAACGAATGAGATGAAAAGCTCGTTAAAAAGAATGCTCAGTGAATGCCTAAGGGCTGAAGTGCTTGATCCGCTCAAGTATCCGTCACAGGTTAGTCGACAAATTAATAAAATTTAAACTGGTAAACCCACTAATTTTATTTTCTATCAGTGTTGCTCAGACGGCTTACATTAAGCTTTGAAAGTGTAGTAAATTAGATATTTTTTGTGTACACAATATTGCAAATACTCCACAGTACTGTGAATAGTTTTATTCTTAGATTTTATGTCTTTGTGAACATATTCGATTTTGCGTCGACGTTGAACGATGCTTACATTCCTCAGCACAAACATCGGAATTGAAAACGTATTTGAGCCAACTCAATAGTCAATTACTGCAGTTCAACAGCACATATGTGGAAAGTCGCGTGCTTCAACTTAAGCTTAAGTCACTTATTCTCGATTTGGTGCATCGAATTGATGTCGTTCAGCAACTATTGGACGCCAAAAATATTTCGCCAATGTGTTGGACTTGGCAAAAGCAATTGCGATTCTATACGTCCGCATTGGGTGAAGTAGTTGCAAGACAAGCTGGCGCAGAATTAGCGTACACTTTTGAATATCAGGTTTCAGTTTTGACGTTTGCAAATTAGCTAAAAGTCGAAAAGTTGATTTTTTAAATCTCAAACCAACGAATTTGGTTTATGTTTAAAATAAAGTTATAGGGTAATGCGGAGAGCCTCGTGCACACGCCACTTACAGATAAATGCTATTTGACACTCACGCAGGCTCTCTCAATGGGATTGGGTGGCAATCCGTACGGGCCGGCGGGTACGGGCAAGACGGAGTCGGTCAAAGCACTAGCACGCTTGCTCGGTCGCCAAGTATTGGTATTTAATTGTGACGAAGGCATTGACGTTTTGTCGATTGGCCGAATTTTTATCGGCATTATTCAGAGTGGCGCATGGGGATGTTTTGACGAGTTCAATAGGTTGGAAAAGGTATAAATTAGAATCAATCAATTTTATCAATTAAGGGGCTAAAAACTAGGTTAAAGGCTTAAACAAACAAACTTTAGGTTTACGCTTGGTGAATTTGATTTTAAGTTTTTTAGGCTAAAATGTCAAAAATTACACAAAGAATCAAAACAATACGTACCAAAAAATTAAAAAAGAAACGAAATAAATACAGGGTGTTTGAAAAATACCCGGATTTTTAAAAAATAGTTTAGCAGTATAACAATACTGTAAAATAAATAAATCAACACAAGTAAGCAAACAATAACTTTTATTAAATCAATGACAATAAATTAAAACAAAAAATCTTTTAACTGCGCAGTCCCAGATTCATCTTTACGACGTTATGGACTCGCTCAACGCTGATACCGAGCTCCCTGGCCATTTTTCTCATCGACACGACCGGATTGCGACGAATTCGGCAGCGGATCTTGTTGACGTTCTCTGGAGTCGTAGCGGTAGTCGGTCGGCCTCTCCCAGGACGGTCCGCAGTTCCTGCTGTCTCCTTAAAGCGTTTTATGGCATCGTAGACCGTTGATCTCTTGAATCCAGTCGTTTGAACGATGTCAGCCGTCTTCATTCCCGACTTGTGCAGTTCGACGACGGTGACACGTTCATTTTCATAAGCCATAACGTAAGCTAACTAAAACAAAACGCACTTATAATACTTTTTTCTAGACCAAAATTACACGTAGAATTCAATAAAATCATCAGACATAAACAAAATCACAATAAAAATGCCAAAAAATACCCGTACAAAAAATCCGGGTATTTTTCAAACACCCTGGAGTGTTGTCACAATAACCGAAATGAACCAAAAATATTTATAATTTTATAGTGGGAATTTTTATTTTCACAACTGTTAAGCCCAAATTGCCTCTGTCAACTGTTGTCACGATGATTTACCTGATTTGCATATTTACGCGCAATTTCAAACGTAATTCGAAAAAATAAAGAAATTTGCAGTGTTTCCAAAGTGTTTACCATAAAAGTGAACTTCACTTAACTTGAAAAAATAAAGTGGCTAAATGAAGCACTTAACTTTATCGAAAAAAAGTGGCGAAATGAAACACTTCACTTTACTTTAAAAAATAAAGTGCCGATATGAAATTTGCTAGTTAACGTAAGCGAAAATTAAGTCGAGCTAATTGAAATATAAATAATGTTGGTCCTGGCACGAATGTTTTTTTAATTTCTAGTAACATTTTTCCTCCTTTAGCAAAGAACTGGAGTTCGACTTCACTCTTACTTTACGTTCGGACCAGGCGCGGGTCATTAAAATAAAGTGAAGCGGTTAATTTTGCCACTTTATTTTTTCGATAAAGTGAAGCGGTTAATTTCACCACTTTATTTTTTTAAATTATTAAGTGTTAAGTGTTTCATTTCGCCACTTTATTTTTTTCGATAAAGTGAAGTCCACTTCACTTTCTAAAATTAATTTTTCATGGAAACACTGGAAATTTGCCATTTCACCGCAAAAAAGAAATAAAGAAATGGTAAAATTACGATCGATGATATACAGTAAAATCAGAAGCAAATTCAAAGGAAATTCAGAGGAAAAAATCAAGTTGACTTTGAATTATGGTATTTTGTGTATACAAAACGCAAATTTTTTTGAGTATTTGAGCTTACACTAACAGTTGGAAAATAAAAATTTCCACCATATACATATATTAACTAATACCTATTTATTGACAATTTTATTAAATAATAGTTTTTGAAGCTATTAATAATTAATTTAGTGGCAACAAATAATAATATAATATGTTTTTAATAGAGCGTCCTATCTGCTGTATCCAGTCAAATACAGACTATCCAGGACGCAATTCGGTCAAAGAACAATGAATGTCAGCTCGGCAACATGAAGCCCGTTGCCGTCGATCCGAATTCGGCGTTATTTGTAACAATGAATCCGGCCGGGAAGGGATATGGTAATATCTTAATGGAATAAAGTTCAAGAAATAAAATAAATTTTATTCGCTGATTTAGGTGGACGCCAACATTTACCTGATAATTTGAAGCAGCTCTTCAGGCCCGTGCTTATGTCGGCTCCCGATAATGAGCTTATCTCGGAAATACTTCTTTACGCCGAAGGTTTTAAGCAGGCGAAAATGTTGGCAAGAAAAATGGTTACAGCATATAACCTAAGCAAGTGAGTAACTTGTTTTTTAGAAGCGTTTATTAGCATTTTTATCAAACAAAGCTCCACGAAATTTTTTTTTGTTCTTTTAGAGATATGCTTAGTAATCAACAACACTACGACTGGGGTCTTAGAGCTATAAAAACTGTGCTAAAAGGTTGCGGCGATGCGTTGGCGAAGGAGCGCCGCCGACAACAAGACGCGCCGACTGCAACAGCTGAAAAGCGGGCTCGAAGTGACGGCAATGCGGTTGAAGTGGAGGTAGTACTCCACGCCATTCAACTCAACACAATGTCGAAGTTGACGTTCGCGGACTCACAGCGTTTTCAGTGTTTGTTAGACGATATATTTCCTTCAATTGAAAAGAAAATAAGTCACGTAAGTTTTGAAAGATTAAATTTTCCTATTTTTTCAAAATTTAGTTTACCAATAAATTTAGTCAGAAGAATTGGCGGAATATCTGAAACAAGCAGCTGAGGAAATGAAGATTAACATTACGGAAAGACAGGTTCTTCATTTAAAAACTATTTTCTATAATTTTGCACCAAACGCTTGTCCCGGCCATTCAGCATGAAAAATTACGCTTGTACGTTGATTTCTGTAGTATTGTGCAAAAAATTTAATCAATGGAAGCGAAAAATGTGCAAAAAACGAAAAAACACGAGTCGGCCTCGAAATTTTGAAACCAAAATCTGTCCCTCCCCCCCCCAAAGCCCTAAAATTTTTTGCTCTAATCGATGCAGTTTTTTACGCTCTTTCAGATAACGTAAAAAATCAATGGCCTAGAGCACTTTTCTTTTGAAAACAGTAAAATTTTCGAAATTTGAATATTGATTTTTTGGCGAAATGTATTCAAATTTTAAATAAAAAAAAGAATACAATATTCGAAAAGAGCGTCAGAAGACGCGTCGAATGACATAATATACTTGGGGGTTACAGTAACTCGGCACAGAAAAAATCAACAAAAAACGGTTTTTCTGCGATTTTTAGCTGTGTCCGACATACAGTTTTCAAACAGCCATATCTCAGCAACCAGTGGTCCAAATTCGTCCAGATTTCGTTTCGCCGTCTTAGAATCGCCCCAAAAATGTAAACTTAACAAAACCCGTTAGCTGTTTTTTGGCTCAGGACAAATTTTTGGACGATTTAGTGCAAAATTACAGAAATCGTTTTTTAAGATTTATGTAGTTATAACCAAAAAAAACTATGTAAGAAATCATCGCGCAAAATGGCCGAACGCCAAAAAATTTCCAAGGGAGCTAAAGTATGACTTTTTGTGGTGGGAAAAAGGGGAAATGCCTCTTTTGGCATTGCATGATGATTTTTATTTGATTTTGAGTTTACTGGATCGCCGTTGCGCAATGGAAATGCACGATTGTTTTTTATATAGTCAAATGAAAGAGCTCGTTGAGGGCGTTTTTTAAACACGCAGTTTTGTTTCCCGATGGATAGGAGCTGCGAACGTTCGCGCAAAATTTTTTTAAACTTTCTACTGCACCTTCTTTTTCAATTATGGTACGTACATTTTGTATTCAGACAAACAAAGTCTTCCAACTGCACGAACAGTTACGACAGCGTATCGGTGTTGTGATCGTGGGCGCTAGTGGAGTGGGTAAGTCGACGATCTGGCGCGTATTGGCGAAGGCGTTGGCATTAGCTGGTCAGAGCGTAGAAATATTCACGCTGAATCCGAAATGTATGCCGCGTCACCGCCTACTCGGCACAATGGACGTAGATACACGTGAGTGGAGCGATGGCGTACTGACGAATATTTCTCGAGAAGTCAGCAAGGATTCTACAAAACTGGCTTGGATTGTATGTGATGGCGACATTGATCCGGAATGGATTGAGGCGTTAAATTCCGTGCTAGATGATAACAAATTGGTGCCAGTTTTTTTATAATTGGTGAAACAATAGAGATTGAAATAAAGTGATTTAGTAAGAAGAAATTTTAAAGTTTAAAAAGAAACTTATAATTTTAGTTGACAATTCCATCGGGTGAACGCATTCAATTTTCTGATAACGTAAACTTCATTTTCGAAACTTGCGACTTAACATATGCTTCGCCGGCAACTGTGTCACGCATGGGAATGATTTTTATGAGGTTTGAAATTGTAATATATAAAAAATACCGCAGAAGAAAATGTCAGAGCCGGAATAATAAACAAGCAAAGATGCGCGCGTCTAATAAAAATAATGTCGATATTCAAATTTTGTTCTAGCAACGAAGAGCTCGACATTATGGAAATCGTGAAGAGTTTTGTTGCAGAAAACTCACAAAGATTACCAGCAGATTTTCCCACATGGATCGACGAATTATTTTTACCGGCTTTAAATTTTACGTTCGAAAACGCAACTCGCGAATTGCCCGTTGGACAGGCAGCCATCGTTCGCAATGTTTTATCGCAAATTCAGCAAACCGAAACTCGCAATCAATTTCTAGTCGGCATTTACCGTGGTCTTTGTCCATACACTAGCGCGGAAAAAAGGCGTGTTTTGGCGCAACAAGTAGGCTCTTGCGAATTTAACAGAACACTTTGAGTAGAACGAATAATTTGATCTAGGTGATTTTTTCTGGCGTTTCATTTCCGCATGGCAGTGAAAATGAGACGGCAGCTCCCAACATTTATTGCGATTCGCGGGCCGACTCTCTGCTTTTTTACACAGGCGACATTGGCGTGTTTGCACAACAAAGCGAAATGCTTGACGCTGAACGTCGACCATTAATTCTAACAGCGAAAGCGCAAGCGGCTCGAGATACGGTATAACTTATTACGTTGTGATAAAAAATTGTATATATTATTCATTGATTATACAGATTTCTACCTGGCTGAACGTACATAATCGTCCACATTTCATCGTTGTTGGTGAAGATGGCTGCGGGAAAGAGCAATTGCTGCGAAATTGCTTTAGCGAGGATCTACAAAGTTCTGTGGCGACAATTCACTGTTGCTCACAGACGAGGTTTTTACAATTATTATTACAAAATATAAAAATAAAATTTTTTTTAGCGCCGAACATATTGAACACTTGCTCGCCGAGCATTGCGTTCAAGTGAGTGGCGCGGTGGGGCGCGTTATGCGGCCTAAGAACGGCGGCGAGAATCTCATAATTTATTTAAAGTCACCAAACCTAGTGAAACCCGATCGCTACGGGACATCATCATTGGTCGCTTTTCTCGAGCAAGTGTTTTCCTACAACGGATTCTACGATTCACATTTGGAGTGGATAGGAATGGAGAATGTTCAAGTAAGTTTTTCTAAAAATCAATTTTATAAATCAGAAAAAAAATTTTCTTATAATTTTTTTTTTACCAATTTTTTATGTTATGTGTTTGTTTCTAAAAATGTTGCTTTTTTGTCGAGAAAAAAATTTAGAACGAGAAACAAATTTTTTTAAAAATCAAGGCACCTTTTATTTCATTACAATCAAATTTAAAATGTGCAAAAAGCTAATAAATTTTTTAAATAAATTTTATAATTAAAATAAAAATAGAATTCTGTTTAGTTCGTGTTAAGCGTATCGGACGTCTCTCGAACGGAGCGATTTGCACTTCCACCGCGTTTCCTTTCCCGTTTTTGTGCAATTGTTGTCGAGCGTCCTGACGAGGCGGAACTTTGCGCCATTTATGGTGCCTATTTGGGCTCTGTGTTTTTAAGCGAAGGACGCGTACTTTCCTCATCTGTTGACGCACTCGCCGTGCTCATGGTTTGCGCGTTCGAGCGCATTCGTACTACATTTCAAGCAAATGGAGCGTCGACCACATTCTTACACTATACATTTACTCCACTGGACCTTACCAACTGGATATGCTCACTCATACGTCATCAGTTCACGGAGACTGACATGTCAAATTTCGTGAAGTCGAGACAAGCTAAGTTAGTCATCGTCTATGAGGCACATCGAATTTTTCGCGATCGTTTGGTGAGCCCAGAACATTGTAGAATACTTGACCAGATCATCGATGAAATTTTCGGAGTTTCTGCTACGGAATTTGGTATGTATAAGTGAATCTTCGGTAATCAAACGATGTATAAGGAAGAAATGATATATTTTAAAAAATTGCAGAAAAGATGAAGACATTCTTTTCGTTTTTTTTCACGCAGTAAATGATACGTCACACTCAAGCAAGGGGGGTCGATCCTAACCCATCGCGCACGGGGGTCAAAAATAAGAAATCACCGCGCAAAATGGCCGAAAGCCAAAAAATAAGCAAGAGGGGACCAAGGTAAAAAAAGTTTTTTGGGCGGGGGAGGGGTGGGCAGGAAGGAAGGAAAAAACCGAGAAAAAAAGTAAAAATGCTTTTTTTCAAAAATATTCTCAGTTTTGTTTCCCGACGCATGTGAGTCGAAATAAATTTTTGACCATTGCGTAAAAAAAATTTTGGGCCGCTCTCCTTGTCCTTCCCGGATAATGAGCTACATAGAGCTTAATATAATTTACATTTAGTTTTCAGATGAGCTAGCTTTTGCTTCAAATACAATGCCTTTCAACACTACTAATTCCAGCGTTTCCAAGCCATTGATGCCGTTGTCACGAAAAGATTTTATTGTTCAATTAGAAAAATCAATTACCCGTTTTGAATTTGAAATAGCTAACTTTGGACTCGTGCTTTCCGACGAAGTGGTGGATTTGTGTCTTGCCATCGAACGTGTGCTTACAAAATCAGGTTATTTCTTTGATGAAACATTGAAAAAATTAATCTTTACACCAATTAAAGCTCTTTAGGAGGTTCGGTGTTGATCGCAGGGCGTTCTGGTATGGGTCACCATTCTGTTGTACGACTCATTGCACACATGCACCAAATTCGGGTGCTAACGCTTCGCCTAACCTTTGGCTATTCGCTGAAACAATTTTCGGCTGATCTTAAGGAAGCTATGCAGTTAGCGGCAGTTGAAAATGAAAAAGTAGTTTTGTTGGTGGAAGACTTTCAGCTTATCGATGCCAACTTTCTGCAGTATTTAAACGCAATTATCGCGTCGGGAAACATGCCCGGCCTTTATACTAGTCAAGAATTCGAGCAAGTTTTAAATTTACTACGTAATGCTGCGCTTCAAGATGCGGGTGCTACTAAGGATCGTAGTGCTTACAGTTATTTTACCCAAAGTCAGTTGATTTTTTAGAATTAATATTTTATATATATATATATATATATATATATATATATATATATATATATATATATAAAGTTGATCACTATATATGTATGTTACAGAAGTCAAAGAAAATGTTCATATTGTACTCGTTATGGACGTTACTGAAAAGAACTTTTCGACAAGAATCGCCGCCAATCCTTCGCTGTACAAGTACTGTGCTGTAATTTGGAAGGCAACGTGGACTAAGCCTGTGTTAATTCAAGTACGAATTTCTTTTTATATAGAATAATTTTACAATATTGTCATAAAAATTCCAGTTGTTGTGGGAATACATTATATATGTATATAATGTATTCCCTGCAAATGTCAGTTGACCGACGTTTGCGGACCAGACATTTGCAGCCATTGAAAATTTGAACTTTTCAGTTTGATTTTTTTATTTGTACGATTGTTAATTAGAGCCTTACGCCCAAAATCTGGGAGTCTTATACTTCCTACTGCGAGACTTGCCTAATCATTATGCTTAGCCGTAGGCCCTATTTCGTGAACAGTAATTTCTTGAGAACTGATCTAGAAAATGTAAAGGTTTTGAAATTTTGGGCGTAAAATAAAAATGCCTCCAGAAATGTAATAAAAAACTGAAATGTATAACAATTGCAGTGGTCCGCAAATGTCGGTGTGCCGTGTATATATTTTATCTATTTAATCAGCATCATATCAAAACATACAAATTTAGATCGCAGAGTTGTCACTAAATAAGCGGGGTGTGCCTGCAGTGAATGACCCTAGCAAAATGCGTGCGCTTTCCGCAATGTTTGTAGACCTATACGAATCGGCACCCAGTGAAACACGCGTACCCGCCAAATTTCTTGCTTTGATCGATAATTTCTTCCTTATAATGGGAAATAAAAGCACTGGTGTCCAGACACGCTTGAAGAGGTTAAAGGCCGGTGTCGACAAGTTGACAGAGACGCGCAATGCGGTTGCGAAAATGCAGAAAAAGGCCGCGAAAAAAAGTAAAGTTCTTGCTGAAAAACAGGCGGAAGCCGACATAGCACTTCTCGAAATTACACGAAGCATGACGGCAAGTATTGCTCAAGTTTTTTTTATTTTATAGATTACCTTATAAGCATTCGGATTATTTACAGGGTGCCACCAAACAAAAAGAAAATATGGAACAGCTGCGAGCCGTGACGGAAAAAGAAAACGTCAAAATCGAAGAGCAAAAGAAGATAATTGAGACTCAATTACTCGAAGTCGAACCACTCTTAAAAGTATTAATTTTTAAATCTTGGAAAATTGTCTTTAGATCATTTTCTACATACGTAAATGTAATATTTTTGGGAAGCTCGTGAAGCTGTTGGCTCAATAAAATCGGAAAGCCTTTCCGAAATTCGCAGCTTACGCGCTCCGCCCGACGCAATTCGCGATATTCTACAAGCTGTCCTTCTTTTCATGGGCATATTTGACGTATCGTGGGAAGCTATGCGCAGGTAAAGTATATCATTCATTTTTATAATAACTAAATTAACTTACCTATTATCCCTAATAGATTTCTTGCAAAAAGCGGTGTAAAAGAAGAGATCGTGAATTTCGACGCAAGGGGGATTACTCCCGATGTCGCCAAACGTGTTCAAAAATTAATTTATTCGAAAAGCGCGTCGTTTGACCCAAAGGTATAATAAAGTAATTTAGAATTAGATACAACTTAGGATTATTAAAATGCGTTCACGGAAAGATAATTTTCGTGTTTTTAATAAAAACGTAAACTTTTTAACCGGCCATTTTACAGAACGCTAAGCGCGCATCTGCGGCTGCTGCGCCGCTAGCCGCATGGGTTAATGCTAATTTGCAATATGCCAATATATTGGACAAAATTTCACCACTGGAAAACGAACGCACTGCTCTTATGAAGTTATAGTTTACTTTAAATAACTTTAAATAAAATTTAGATATTTTTTTGTAGAAATTTGGAAAGTGCGCAAAGCGAAATGCAAAATTTATCCGAAGGTCTAAATACATTGGGCGAGCGAGTGGACCAATTAAAGCAAAATTTCGAAAATTTGGTCAAGGACGCGACGCAAATTAAGGTGGATTTGAACCGTGAAGAGGTTAGTTAGTTTTCTCTAAACGACATATATGCACAATATTCCGGGGTGAGTCGAAAATAAATTTGAGATTTCGAAAATCAAAATTTTCAAAAATTAAATTTCGAAATTCGAAAAATTCGCCGATAATTGAAAAAAAAATTATTTTAATATTTTCGTAAAAATGCTTTATTTTTGAGTTAATTTTGACTGTATTTCAAAATTTACTTATGGATGAGTTGAATAGAAATTTTCGAAAAAATGGCCGATTATGATTTCCAAAATCAAAAAACGAAAATGGAAAAGAAAAACCAGAAAGTTTTCTCACCCTTGATATGTACGCGCATGCGCGTTCAAATAAACTGCTCATATTTTTTAGGCCACAATTACCGTAGCGGGAACGCTAGTTGAACGTCTTCACGGTGAATTTGATCGTTGGCAGGAACAAATCGCATTGTTAGAGCAGGAATTAAGCGAAGTATAAACGAAAATTTTTTCCTTTGTTCGGTGTTGTATCTTCTTGTTTATAAGTTGAAATATAAGGATTAAGTTTAGATGGAAGTTTGTTGTCTGATTTCGGCGGGTTTTGTCACCTTTCTCGGCATAACCAACGAGGAGATTCGTGAGAACGTTTTGCATGTTTGGAATTCAATTTGTAATAAAATTTCTAGTGGCTTCAAAGTTTCCTCATTTTTGGTTTCGGAAACTGAGCAGGTAATGTACACTTCGCTTTTACTAACAAACTTATTATATTTAACTGATTTTAGTTAGAATGGAAGGAACATGATGGCTCATCGCTTACGTGGACGAACGTAACCGTAGAGAATGTGGCAATATTTTTCAACAACATTCAACCAAATTTCGTTATCGATCCCAGTGGACGGGTTGCCTCATTCATCGCAAAATGTTTCAACAAAAATTCCCAACTGCTAAAAGCTGATCAAGAGGACTTAATTACGCAGGTATTGTTGTTTAATTTTTAAGGTGCTAATTAATAACAAGTGTGTTTAGGTGGAAATGGGTGTTCGATTCGGAAAAACTTTAATCATAACGGATTGCACGGAGAGTGGAGTTGATCCAATGCTCATGCCACTTCTACGCCGCGATTATTTTAGGTTTTTAAATAGCATATCAAAAAATATAGCAATGCCAGAGATAGGGCTTTGGATTACAGCTGACAATTGACGAGAATAAGTTATTTTTTCAGCCAAGGTGGACCTCGTACGGTTGTGCAAATTGGTAATAAATTTGTGGATTTGGACGACAAATTTCGGTTCTTTTTGTGTACCCGAGATGAACAATTCCGCCCTCCGGAATCTCTGCGAAGTGTAGTTTCCATTGTCAATTTTGCTACCACAAAGACTACTCTTTCCTCTCAGGTGAAAAATTTTTCGAGATCAATATTTACAATCTTTAATATTTTAACACATAAAATATTGTTACTGATTTTAAAAGGATTTTGTTCTTCAGATTCTAAGCATAGCTATGGAGATGGAAAAACCGGAACTTGAGCAGCGTTCCATTCAATTAAGCGCCGAGGCCGAGGCGATGCGAATTCGCCTTCTTTCGTCCGAACAACAGCTACTCAATGTAACTTCTAATGACAATGAAAAAATCATTTAAAAAGTTTTGGTGAAGAAACGAAAATGTGCATTTTTGTAGTTTATTTTATATACATATATTTTTTAAATGTGGTCTAAAGAACTTGGTTAGTTTCAACACTATACGTACATGTACTTTGGTTTTTAGGAGCTGGCGAACTCAGAAGGAAGTTTGCTGGAGAATACCGAACTTTTGAGTTCCTTAAATGCGTCGAAGGAGGATTCCGAGCGAATTTACCGCGCGCTCGACGAGTCCCAGACTCTACAGCGGCAAATTGATAGTGTAAGTTTAGTACCGAAACAAACAATGCATCAAATTTATTTATTTACTATTAAATCTGTTAAAAATTTCACACACGACCTCTTTAGCAGCGCGAAGCATATCGACCGTTTGCACAAAAGTGCAGCCAATTGTATTTTGCAATTGTGGATCTCTACAATTACAATTCACTCTACAATTTTGGCGTCGAAAGTCTGATACGACTTTTTCGCAACGTTTTTTTCTCTTGCCTTCAAAATGGCAAGCAATCGGTAACTTGTTATTTTCATTACTATCATTGCTTTTGTTAATCAAACATTCCATGTATAGGAATCATCACGATTAGAGCAAATTTATGAAACTCTACGGCGCAAATTGTTCGAATTTGTGTCACGGGCGCTTTTCAAAGAGGACCGCCTAATGTTCGCTATGCATTTCGTCCACGGAACACAGTCTACTGTTTTTCAGGATAATGTACCGTAATTGATACTTTTATGCTTATTATTAGTAGTTTATGCATATCATTTTTTATGCTTATTATTAGGACGTTTTTATGTAATTTCATGGAAACAATTTTTTAATATTTTAGGAATGGGAAATTTTTTTGGGACAAATTATTACTGATAACTATGCTTCGAATGCGCCAACTTCCATTTCCTGGATTCAAGACGAAAATCGACGAGCCAACATTGCCAAATTACAGGTTTTATTTAGTAAAATTAAAATTATTACGGAAAAAATTGAAGTTGAGGAAATATTACAATGAACCGTTATGTGCAACATATGTGCTTAACAAATTGCTTAACAATTCTAGGCACATTTGCCGTCGTTATTCGGAAGATTAAACATGAATGATTTCGCAATATGGGAGACGTTTATGCGCGTCAAAGAGGCAGAATCAGCAATTCCTGCCTCGGTAGCGGCACGGTTGAGCCCATTTCAAAAGCTTCTTATCGTTCAAGCACTGCGGCCAGATCGTTTACACTCCGCAATGAACAAATTTACTTCCGAAGCGCTTGGTAATATGTTGAATATCTTCCATCATTTATTCTAAAAAATTGTTTCCATAAAAACAAAACTAAAATGTTCTACTTGATCTGTCTAAATAATAATCATTTGTCTTAATCATAAAATTTTTTAGTAATTCCATCACTGAACGAATCATTTCGTGATTGGAATAGTTTTTGTGCTGAATTAGAGGAGGACCAGGCCATGTTTACCAGTGCTGACAATCAATATCATACTTTTGCTATCCTTGTATTAATCGGTGCCGGAGCCACGGATCCAACGTCAGAGTTGGGAGAAGTTTGTGCCCGTCGTGGTGCACACTTCCGACATGTGGCGATGGGCGGCGGCGCAACCACCACAATTGCGTTGAGTGCGTTAAGACATTGTATGGAGGCGGACGAGTGGCTATGCTTAAATAACGCACATTTGGCCGACGCTGATTTCGTGTCCAAAATACAACAGGTTTAAAAAATTTTTATTTCATTTTTTATAATATCTGCTTTAAGGAGTTCTCTAAACAAACCGGACAAAAAAGAACATTTCGGCTCTGGTTGGTTGCGGATGCGGCAGAAGCGGGCGCCGCATTACCGCCAGTATTTGTCCAAGAATGCATTAAGATCAGCTATGAGGCACCGCCTGGAATTCGAAGCAACTTGGAACGGAGCTTATCCCAATGGGTTTCGGATCCAAAAGCCAATTCATCGTCCTCAAACGGGTTAAGGTCAAAAGCGTTGTTTGTGCTGTGTTGGTTGCACGCAGTTCTGCAGGAGCGACGAACCTTTATTCCTGAGGTATCATATATAGTTAGAAAAAAATCGGTAACGGTTTCTTTTTGTTTTACTTATATTTCACATAAATTTATTTTTAGAGCAGTAAAATTTAGGGATGGCTGAAATTTTACGAGTTTTGTAACACCGACCTCAAGGCTGGAAAGCAAACTTTGGAAAGACTATTTCAACAAAATTCAGCTCCAATTGGTATTTCTTGTATTTTATCAATTTCTTAAACGTTAAGAAGGATTTTAGATTGGAATGCGTTTCGCGGTCTCATGGATACTGCAATTTACGGTGGTAGAATCGAGAACATGTTAGATACCGGTGTCCTTCGGGCCTATCTCGACCTTTTTTTCGGCCAACCGCAAGCGTTAGAGAGCTTGGCAGTATCAAGCAGTGAAATTGTGTTGCCTCCACTAAATATTCGCGTACCATCCTTAGGGAACATAAAGGTATGCGAAAATAAACATGTATAACACAACAAAGTAATTTTGGAATTTCAGGATTATGCGCAATGGATACTCACAAATCTTTCTACACCAAGCGTTGGCGGCGGCGAAAACCCACTCAATCATGATTTGCCTAGTCTTCTTGGCATGCCGAAAAATGTTTCGTTGTCGTGGGAGGTTGCACAAAGCACACACTCAATCACCAAACTGCGACGTCTACTTTTGCCTACCGTATCGAGCGCGTCTGGCGCAAATTCGAACATTTCGGAATTGCGCAATTCGTGGTCACGTCTTTTGGGCTCAGTGCTAACATTATGGCGGCGCTTGAACCAAAATTCTGCGTCCCTTCTTGGCGGTAGAACCGCGGCTGAGTCGAATATAAACGAGTCGAATGCTTTAACGCAAGTGAATGCGAATCCGGATCCGTTCATGGAAGTACTCAAGTTGGAGCAGTTATTTGGCATAAAAATAGTAAGTACAATTATTTTCGCAATTATGGGCAACATGTTTAAATATAAAGCATTTATAAAAAGTATTTAGGCTCGCCAAATTCATCATTCATTGAGTGCTATCAATAAAACTATCAAAGGCCAAACACAACCAAGCGCCAAAACGATGGAATATGCACAAGCACTCATTGCTCAGCAGGTAGTCGCGACTTTTTTGTAAATTTGTTTTCCGCATAATCTTAATTTTGCATTAGCAATCGTACGCTGCAGTTCTATTTTGCCCACAGCCGAAATATTATTATAAAAATTAATAACATAAAATTAGATACCAGAAGAGTGGACATCAATCTGGCCACCACCGGACGCGTCGAGTATTGTCGACTATATGGAGTGTGTGGCACGCAAATCGCAACGCATTACACAAATACTGTCTGAATCTATGTCAAGAAACGATTCACATTTTTTCGCGCTGAACAAAGAGATAGATGCATCATTTTTGTTTAGGCCTGTGTTGTTATTCTACGCTTTTCGTCAGTTTGCAGCCAGGTATGAACGCTCCCAGAAAGCCAAGAAACGGACGAGAAATGGATAAAACAAAAAGGCTAGAGAGATTGAGAGAATACCAAGTGTGCAATTAAAATCATCGTATACATATTCAGAAAGTTGAATTCTGCTATGGATGAATTGGATATGGTTTGTTCTTGGGGGCCTACTCTACATACACAATTACCATCCATTTCGTTGAACAATGTGTTGATACAAGGCGCTAGACTTAAGACACAAAACGCTACAAAAATTGAACTGTTTGCGGTTGAGGCTCACTCACCGGCATTGGCGCCAGCGCCACCGCTAACGATATCATGGACGGTAGGCATAATTGTTATGAAACTATTTATACTGTAGAGGAACTAACTAAAACATTTTAGAGATTAAACACGGATCAGAAAGAGTCGAATTCCGGTATCCCGAGTTTTGTCGAGGTCCCGTTATTTGCGGACCGCCAAAGAAGCGCGTTTATTTCTATGATTAAATTGCCATGCGCGCCACACACACAACACATTTGGACAATTGCCGGAGTGGCACTTTTCTTGTTGTAGGAAAAGCAAAATAATGTGAAAAAAATATTTATTCACAAAAAATGTAATAAAATTAGTTTCGGAAGTTTTTTGTCGTTGTTAGAACTAAATAAGAAACGAAAATACGCAATGGCCTCTACCAAAGATCGTTTTACTGATTTTGACAAAAATGTTAAAAATAGACTTAATATGATGTTAGTATGATGCGTCTTCAAATACCATACAATCTGCGATAATTTTATTATCATTAAATTTACTTCTTGAACGGTTAATTCTTGAGCAGTAAATTAAAAAAATTAAAATCCCCTATACTAACGCATTAGAGTCTGTCGTTCAGCGTTTTCAAATGAAGTAAGTTTTCACCATGAAATCGTAAGTGAAGCGCACTTCACTTTATTTAGAAAAGTGAATTGGCNTATTGCCAATTCACTTTTCTAAATAAAGTGAAGTGCGCTTCATGTTCGAAAATGAATTTTTTGTGGAAACACTGGTCGTTCATTCATTCCGAAAAAAAGGCGGTTAAAATCAGCGCCGATTTGTGGCGTTGCATTTCGCGGCAAAATTTCCATTTAAAATTTCATTTCCAATTCTTTTTCTGTTTCCTCAACAATTTCTCCTCGCAATTTCGGCAGTGAATTTCGTTTTTCGCGTTTTGTTCGCGTGTATCGGTTTGTATTTTTTGGTTTTTCTATTACATTATCCGAGAAACAATTGAGGGGATCAAAAACAATACAATAGCCCCAAAATCAATTGAGGGGAGGGGGGGGGTCAAAAGCATTTCGATAGCCCCAGAATCAATTGAAAGGGGTCAAAAACTATTGGATAGCCCCAGAAAGAATTAAGGTGGTCGTCAAAAACGTCGATTCTAATGATTATCATGATTTATTTTCATTTGTGTGTATCAGGGATGAGTCGAAAATGAATTTGAGATTTCGATAATCGAAAGGACCTTTCAAAATCGAAAAACGAAAATCGAAAGGCCCTCGTGATTTCGAAAATTTCAAAAATCAAATTTCGAAAATCGAAAGAGAAAAATCACCGAAAATCGAAAGAAAATTTTTCTCGAAAATCGAAAATTTCAAAATAAAAATGCATTTTATTAAAAAAAAATTTTTTCACAGATAGCTGTTTTCTCCCTATGTTCAGCCATGTGTTGAATCGCAATAGAACGGGCCCTC
>SAUE01000629.1:0-11273 GCA_009724625.1 Deladenus siricidicola
GTCGCCGTTGTCGCCGCCGCTACAGTATGCGGGAGAGGCGGGCGATGAGGAGTTTGGCAAAAAGTTGTTGCTGAGGGACGGATTCTACGACAGTCCGCCCATTTACCGTAACCGACCGCCATACCCCTATCGTCGGACGCGCGATGAGAAGGCGGCGGTCGACGACGACGCGCTCGCCCAAAAAATTAATTTGTCTCAAGCGGAAAAAAATTCAAAAGAAATCGACGAAATTCCAGAGATTTTGTCTCAAAATTTTCGCAATTTTAAGCCCTCGGGCAAAGCGGAGCAGAAAGTCGATGAAAGCATGGAAAACCCAATAATGCCAGGAATTAAATGCGCTTTCAACGAAACTTTAACGCGCTCAAACGCGACGAGCGAATGTGCGCGCGGCGCAATTTGCAGCGAATTAATTTTCGAGGAGAAATTCATTGAGAAAGCAAAGAAAGAAAATCAAAAGCAAACATACTGTGTGTGTGCTGGCAATATGGTAACGAATTCGAGCGGATACTGTACAACGCAATTGTTGGCGGATACGGTCAGCAGTGAGTCACTTTCATAGTAATTACTGTAGCGCGTTGAAGATTTTTTAAATATTATCGCTTCATTCAAATAAGAGAAAAATGTTTTGTTTAGAATTGCCGGGCTCAAAATGTGAGAAAGACGAATGCGTTAACGGTGGAATTTGTCGCAGTGGATACTGTATTTGTCCTGACGATTATAGTATCTACGGTACAAAGAAAGGAAGCGCTCCACTCTGCGCGCCAAAGCTAACTGTAACTGCGGCATCAACAGCTTCGAACAGCACTAACAACACAGCAGTTAACAACAACAACAACACTAATAACAACATTAACACCAACAATAACAACAATAATAATAACATTAACAACAATAATAATAATAACAACTTTGCAGTGAAAAGTGGAAAAAGACGAAAGCGAAGTGTTACATTTCGGCAATAAATGTAATTTTTTGCTGTTTCTTACTGTAATCTTTCACTTTTTACTGTATGACTGTCGATGAAGAAGGGGGGTTTTATGCGATTTTAGCTGTTTTGCGGTGACTTTTTTTATTATTTTGTTTAGATAATATTTTTTATTAATTACCTATTTTCGAATAATAATAATATTATAATAACAGTTGACTGTCTAATACAAATAAATTTGCGTTTAGATAACAAAAAAGAATACATTTAACTTTTTTATTAATTTTTGTACTTACGATATAAAAATTTAATAATTTAGCATTTGCAAAATCACAGCCCTCTGGAATCTCAATTGCAAATCGGCCAAATTCTCCCCTCACGTCAAATCAACTTTCCTCGTCAAATTCTCATTCGCCTTCACCGCGATATCCCGCTCAACAACAAAATCAACAACAACAACAACGAAAATACTCAGAAAATCAGACATTAATGAGAGCCGAAGATTGGAGTGGTGGGACAAGCTCATCATCATCATCATCACTATCATCATCATCATTATCACCATCATCATCATCATCGTCGTTATCATTATCATCATCATCGTCGTTATCATTATCATCATCATCATCATCGTCATCATCACCACCATTATCATCGTCACCGTCGTCAACACCATCGACGACCATGTCCTCGCCAATAGGCGGTCTTTTCGGTCGAAACCGTATCACATCGTCCACCAACCGCAGACGCCACAACAGTAGTTGGCGCGGCGGCGGCGTTGCGCCCGACTGTCCGCTAGGCGGTGAGTTTGTTTTGTGGAGAATATATTATATTCATTTCTTGTTTAATAATTTTAAAAATAATTTTTCATAATAATTACAAATAATATACAAAAACATACATTTACATATAATACATAATTCATTAGCATATGTATACAGATGACGCTTTAACGCAAAGCGATGAGCGCGCTGACAAAGAGGATTGCCGCCTGCCGGACTGCTTTTGCTCGCGCACGGGCACCGACGTCCCCGGCGGTCTATCGCCCGCCGAAACGCCGCAAATGATTCTGATCACTTTCGCGGGCGCCATCACCGACCGCAGCGTCGGCGCGTTCAAAGCGCTCTTCAACGGTCGCTTCCGCAATCCGAACGGCTGCGCAATAAGCGCGACTTTCTTCGTCTCGCACCGCTTCAACAACTACGATCAGGCGCAATGGTTGGCGAGCGCCGGCCACGAGCTCGCCATTGAGTCGTTTACGTGAGAAATTTTACAAAAAATTTGGATACAATGCCAATTTTGAAGTTTTTTTGAGCAAAAATTGCAATTTTTCAAAGTTTTTAGCGGTGACAAAGCGCTGGGTCGCGGTAGCGCACGCCAGTGGCGCGAGGAGCTTGCTGGTATGCGGCGCGCACTGGAGAAGTTTAGTTATATCGGCGCACGAAAAATTGGCGGCGTTCGCGCACCGGAATTTTCCGCAGGCGGTATACCTTTCCGCTATAATTCATTCCAAAAAACATAAATAAAAACTTGAAAGTATATGTACTTGCTTTATAAAAAATGAATTTTTTTTATAAAAAATGAATTTTTTGACTTCATGTCCGTGCATGGTAATTTTTTGGAAAAACAAATTTGAGAAAGTAAATTACCTTTTTTTTATACATATTGGCATATTTAAACATTATTTTTGAATTTTTTTTACTGTTCATATTTAACAAAAAAGTGTTAGAAAAAATTTTCCAATGTTAACGTTGACAGCTTGGGGAATAATTTTAATGAAAAAAATTGTACTAAGGTAGCTCGTGGGCCAAGCCATCCCAGCCCAGCCCAGTGTCGGTCGGACCGGCCGATAATTTATCGGGACAGGTAGGGCCGCTTAAGACCGGTTGTAAAAAGAAAAACCAATTCGAAATGTTTTTGAACACAAAAAAAAAATTTAGAAAAATGAAAAAATCTTGATTTTTTCTATATTTTACAAAAAAATTAACTTTTTTATGAAAATTTTCACACAAGCTTAACCGGCCCAGCCGGGCCGGGCCAGGCCTGGAAAAAAGTGGGCCCGAACCCACAAATGGTACGCAAGATGATTACCGAAACATGAAAACGAATTTCGAAATGGCATCAATAAAATAGAAATTTTCGTCTAGGCGACGTTCAATTCCGCGAAATGCGCGTCCTCAACTTCAAATACGATTCGTCGATTCGCGTGGGTTCGCCGAGCGCCGACAACGACGCGGAATACGCCAGTGACGCCGGCACCGTCAATTACAACGCGCAAAGCGGGCGCGTTGATGTGGAGCACGAGCGTTTGGACAACTCGGATTTTGGGCCATTTTGGCCGCAAACCTTGGACTTTCGACCGCCCTGGAATTGTACGCGGCGCGCGCACGCGCAATGTCCGCGCGAGCGATTTGCGGGCATTTGGCAATTTCCCGTAAGTCTTTTTCCGCGTACGCCCGACGACCGCGCCAATTCTCGCCATAACAGTGGCGGTGACAATTTTGCGCCCCTCTTCGATGCGGAATCAAATTTGCCAATTCGGGTAATTTTGATCATATTCACAAATTTTCAATAAATTATATTAAATTGTTTTAAAGGAGGCTTTTTCTAATTTTGAACATTTTTGAGGGGCCAAAAAATGCTAAAAATCTTCTAATCGACAATGTATTTTTTTCATTGGCGATTGATAGTGGAAGGTTAAAGATGGCTCTCCAAAAAATTTCAACCATTTTGGTCAAGTTTCTCCCGAGCTAGGAGACCCCGAGCATGCCCCACATTTTCGCCCCACGAGATTTTTTTCTTAACCAAATTATTCGATTCATTCGAGAGCTATTCAACAATCTTTCGGAAAAAATAAAAACTTTCGCAAAAATTTTGAAATATAAAAATATTAATTATAAAACCGTTTAAAAATTCAATTTTAACAATTACTGAACAAATTTAATTGAAAACATTTTTAGCCGACCGATACGGTAGATGATGTGTATCGGTTACTGTGGAGCGCGTTTAACGCGTCCGAGGAAGCAAATCGCGCGCCGCTGGTCCTTTCATTTGGCGCAAATTCGCTGCGCGCTTTGCCCGACTACGCGGTGTTAAGCGCGCTCGAGCGATTTTTGCAGGATGTAAATCTTATTTAAATGCATTTAAATAGCTTACGGTATTTGAAATTTTATTTTTTTTATTTTATAAACATTTAATTATTATTTATATTTTTAAGGTTTTCACAAAACGCACTGACGTTTATGCGCTTTCGCTAGCGCGCGCGTTGGAATGGCTGCGAATGCCGACGCGACTTTCAAAGCTCGCCAACTTTGCGCCGTGGAAATGCTCGAGCGCGCTACCACCGCCCGCGTCATTGCCGTGCGAAGTACTTTTTTTTAATATAGTTAACATTTTTCCCTAAAAAATGTACTGTAACTTATGTATTACTTTTTTGGAATAATTTTTTCTCCAAAAAATTGTATTTGTAATAAACTTTCCAGAATCCGTCCGTATGCTCGTTCTCCTATTTGGGCGAGGACATTCGGCGCGCTAGCTCGGCGCGTGGTCGCGTGTACGCGGAAGCGTATTCCTTTCGCGTGTGCGGCAGCTGTCCCCACAAATATCCCACGCTCGCCGACCCCACCGGCGGCGGCGCGCCAAACGCCAACGCCATATATGGATATTGATCGTGAACACATGTACGAATTTCGCGCAATAATACTGTGTTGACACAGTAATATTATTAACGATATGATAATAACGTGAGAAAATGTATGTATGTACATACATATACAATACATATGTGACACTATCCCAATCAATGATGTGCGTAATTACGAGAAATGATTTTTGTAATTCGTAATTTTCGTAATTCTCAATCAAAAAATGTTCATAAAATTTTATAATTTTTTAATGATGTAATGTATTAAAAAGTATAAAAAATATAAAAAACCTCGCTAGAGAAAAAAAGATTTAGATAAAAATTATTCGAAAATTGCCATTTTTGTCAGATTTTCGAATGGATTTTTTTAAGTCCAAAATACCTACATCAAAAACCCGTAATTACGAGCATTTTCTCGTAATTTCGTAAATCGTAATTCGTAATTACGCACATCTCTCCTGATCACCCCCCCCCCCCTCCCCTACAGTCATTAACGTATGTTGTGGTCTTCTGAAAAATTTGCGTCNATTTGGCCAAATTTGTCAAAAGTCAAAATTCCAAAGGACCTTCGCGATTTCGAAAATCAAAAATCAAAAGCAAAACTCTGAAAAATTTGCGTCAGAAGCCAAAAGAATACGGTCGAATTTTTTGTTGTTGTTGTTGTTTCGCGGAGTTATCTTTTAGGATTTTACATTAAAATAGCGATGTAATCTTAATGTATTTCGGGCTCAAGGAAAAAATTTTATGCACAAACTTCACAAATTTCAAGTGAGTGAAAAATATTTAAAATTTATTTTTAAATTTACACTTTTGAGATACCATTAAAATGTTTCAACGTTAAAAAATTATGTATTCTACATAATGTATGTATTATATAAAAACGAAATTTTTAATAATTTATAAAAAAAATTAATAATTTATAAAATAAATTAGATTTTCAGCGAAAGTTGTTACAAAAACAAAAATGTGAAACCCTTAAAAATACCAAATCCCACGGTCAATTTGCTTCTTATAATTTGTTGATTTCTAGCAATTAGTTCTAATACATATTACATACATATTAAATATTACAGTATTTATTTCAGTGCTCTGCCAAAAAAATTTAATTTTGTTTAATTTCAATCAATTATTATTTGACTATCGTACTCAAACTCTATAACGCTATCTGTAATAATTTGATTGTTTGTATGAAATGTAAAAAAATATAATTATAAATTTTCTACATAAATAAAATTTTCACTTTAATTTTTACATTGTAATATATACACGATACATATGTATATTAAATTTTGAACTTTTCTTATAAGAAAAATTGAAATTTTATTCGAATAAAATTTAAAAATTTTGATAAAATCTCAAACGTCGACACTCGTAAAAGATGTTTTTGCCAAAGTCGTTAAAAGTTGAGAATGAGAAAATAAAGTCGTAAAATGAGAAAATGTGTCTGAGATTCGACTGTTTTACTGTCGGCGGTTTCACACGTTTCTAGTCTCGGGATTTCGTTAATCCGATCTTTGTCCACTAATCTGTTCTTTGCTAATCATCGAAAATGAAAATTAACAAAAACAAAAATTAAAATAATACAAAAGAGATTATTACATGAAAAAAGATTTATATGTATAGCGATCTAGCGCTAACAAACTCTCGTCGAAAAAGAAAGCACAACAAACATACGGTAACAAAAAAAGGTCAAATTATTCTATTTTGCAATATATTGGCACAAATTTGCAAATATAAAATAAATTTCAACTTATTTACAACAAAAATTATGCATAAAACTCAAACGAATTTAAATTTCAGCGTTTAATTTTAATGTGTAATGAATAAATATAATGGAATTATTCATTCAATTAAACTTCAATAAAAAAATTTCAAATATTACAAAATAATGTAAAAAAATATTTTCTAAAAATAAACAATACATAAACATACATATAAGTATATATGTATATGTATTTTTTATTTTACCTTTAAAAACAAATTTGCAAATTGATGTTTAATGAGAAATTTTGGGCAAATTTTCAACTTGAAAAGGTAGTAAAATGATTTTATTGGTTTGCTTTGAGTTTTATAATTTGTCGGATGGATAATGAGATCTCAGTGATATTCCGCCGAGTTTTTTTGTGCTTTATTTTTCATTCATTCAATTGGATCATTTCGAAACCATTAAAAGTGAAGGAAAGTCGTCAAAGAAATAAAAAGGGCACATAAAAAGGAAAAGAAAGAAATGTGTGAAAGGCGACTACGGTAGGAAGGAAAGAGAGGGAAAAAGTCATAAAATTTATGCCAAATGGTTCCTTTATTTTTTCTAATATAATTGCGATTTTCCTTTCTTATGATAAGCTCTTTCCTTTCTACATATAATAATAACAATAATAATCAATCCCAACACATTGATTGATTTTCTGAGATTGATATCACCATTCCCTAACATCAGATCAGTTCAGATCACTAACGCACACATAAATACATATATGTATGTGTCCAACGTGAGATCGTTACTTATGTAGAGACGATTTCATTTCACACTTGATACCATTATTCTGCAAATGATATCGATATTTTATGTACAAAATTACCTCATCCACACAAATCAGCTTTAACATGATAAATTTATCATTATTCAATTTTTTCATTATTTTAATTTTCATCCAACAAATTATTGGCATCAAATGGCTGTAAGTTTTTACAATTTTGTGTTTTTCGCTTTCCACGTTTGATTGTTTACGGCCGTTTTTTAGTGGAATCCATAAAATGCCGACAAGTGCGTGGCGAACGCCAAACGATTGTCCACGAAGTCGCGAATACCGCAAACTGCTCGGTCTTTCCGCGTCGCACGTAAATTTTTCTTTTGATTAACAGATTTCCGTCAACAAGAATATTTCATTTTTTACACTATTTTTATCGAAGTATTTCAAATGCTTGTAAGAGATTTTGGGCAGGAAACAACTTTTGTTCACCAATCTTTTATTTTCAATTTTTTTTTCATCCAAAAATTTTTTACTTCGGTAAATTGCTAACGAGAAAAATAATTTTTTGGTTAACACATAGAAAGCTTTCAGAATATTTGTCAGTTTAGACAAAAATTTGTCGACGCGCTACAGAACTCATGCCGCTTATTGTCGACGCGAGTGTGGCGGCGGTCGAGACCTGCCAGAAAGTGTTCGGCGGTCATCGGTGGAATTGCTCGTCGATCGCCAGCGCTCCATCTCTTCCGCCCGATCTCACCAAAGGCACCAAAGAGCAGGCGTTTGTGTACGCGCTCGCCGCTGCCTCGGTGGCACAACGCGTCGCAAAAGCGTGCGCTTCAGGCGAACTACCAAATTGTCCTTGCGGATTCGGCGATACGTCCGCGCAGACGACGCTCGCCACTAATGACAATGCGCTCGGCAAAGAAGTTGTCGACGCATATAAGGTATTGAAGTGTATTGCACCAAATGTATCTACATATTTTGGAATAATTTTTGAATTGTTTTATAATCATAGTAATAAAAAATTATAAGAACATTTATATTTTACAAAATTGTATTTTGCAGTGGAAAGGTTGTAGCGACAATGTCGTTCACGGTAAGCGCGTCAGTCGCGAGTGGACCGAGTCGATTTCCACGCGAAAGGCTTCGTTCTACGACGTGGATTCGCACACGCTGATTAACTTCACCGAAGACTCAAATGCAATAGGCGACTACAGTACTCGCAAAAGATTTGCGGTAAAACAATCACTGGTCATGAAGCGACGGGTGAGATTTGGAAATATTTTAACTTTCACCTTCCATATGTGAAGATGATTGCGGTTAATAATTGATAACGATACGCCTCAAAAATCGTTTAGAATATTCTACACGCTGATATCACTGGCGATGAAGTTCAGCGTTATTTTATGGACGAAGAACTCAACAAAGACTTTCACATCGGCGCCATCGTCGGCCCCAAATCAAAAATGAATCAGCACAACAGCGATGTGGGAAGACACGTAAGAATTTCGAAAAAAATACTCATCGATCCTAACTAAAATAAATAAAATATTCAATTCAATACATAAAATATTTTCACTAAATCTTTAATTTTTAAAAACCTACCTTATGCATTTATTTTTGAGTAGGTCACGGAACAGAGTCTCTACCGAAAATGTAAATGTCATGGAGTGTCGAGTAGTTGTGACGTTAAAACGTGTTGGTACACGCTGCCACCGCTCGACGACATCGCTGAACGGTATTGTTTTACACAAACACAAATGTCAGAGTTCGTATTGAGTCGAGATATCGTCCCCATGCAAGTCCAAAAATTGCACCATGTATAAAATATAAAGCACCTTTTTTGAGAAAATTTGAAGTATTAGCTCGCCCCTTGATTTTTCTGGATGCGCCCTTGCATACAAAATTTTAAACATATTTTATGCATTCTTTTATTTCTATTTTAAATATATGTATCTTTAATTCATTGTGTAATTAGGTTAAAAGAAAGATATGTGACGGCCCAAATGATCCGACAAACTGGGCAAATGCCGGACGATTTCCACGTGCCGAAATTGGATGCGAGAACTTTGAGGACAACAGAATCGTCAAAACAATCTTTGGTTTACATTTTTCCCATTTTGAAAACAAAAATATCATTTGTTGTTTAGATTTATCTAAAGCCATCTGCTGATTATTGTGAAGAAAATCTCAGCCTCGGCTCACACGGCACGCAAATGAGGTTTTTCGCCATATTTTTTAATGCTTTTATTTAAAACTTTAGTTTCAACAAAAACTGTTCAATATGCCTTTGGGTAAAAAATTGCACTACTATCTACAGGGTGACCAGAAAAAACCCGGACAAAATATAATTCATCCTAACACGAAATACACGATGTATAACAGTTAATGTATTGCATGTGTCGGACGCATACATACCCAGTGATATGGTCATTCTCGTATACAACCTATTTAACTTTTTCTATAGGTTTTCATTTTTCAAAACCGCAATTTTTGTTCAACAAAAACAGCAGTATATCTAAATCAAAAGTAAGCAGAACCATAGTACGTACGGACTTATGTATAGCAATTGAAAATCTAACTATGTAAGTTACAATTAGCTCAACGGTTTTTTAAATCAATTAGACGCATTTTCCGTTTTTAGATATATATGAACTAAAAACGGATGTTTGACTAGTTCATTGAAATTTTGTTTCTATAAACCAACAAAAAAATCTTATTTTATAGGGAATGCAATCTGACATCCACAGGACCGGACAGCTGCAACAGCCTTTGCTGTGGGCGCGGCTTCAACACCCAACAGACACGTGTGGAGGAGCAATGCCACTGCAAGTACGTACACTGCTGCTACATCAAATGCAAGACGTGCATCTATGACCACGACAAATATTTTTGCAAATAATAATAATAAAACAATTTCAAATGCAATAAACAAATTTACATGGAGAAAAAAGAGTACGAAAAGTTCACCCACATTTGACCTGAGACCTGAATTCTGAACCACAATCTGAGAATGAATGAATGAAATTTTGAGCGAGTTTGAATAGTCTAACTGTGTTCATTTCTCTCCTCCATAACTGAAATTTCTGGTGACACCAACCGCATTAAAAAGTAACAAATGAAGAAAAATATTCCACTGGTATCGTCACTGTTATTTGCTTACGTTTTTGAACACTTAATAACGTTCAAATTCTCCGAGTAAACAAAATTGGAAAAAGTTGAAAAATTTGGTTCACGAAAACTATAGATGCTTCATTTTTTGATAAAATATTTCATTTTTTATTACATAAATTAGTTCTCGTGGAATTTTATGAACAAATAAACTTCAGGTAATCTTTGAAAAAAATTTATAGCAAAAAATAAGGATACAAAACAAAAAAAGCGAGAATCAAATCATCTACCGCCTCGGCGTAGGCGTCATCGCGAATTTGTCCTTCTCCTTCTCCAAGTCTCCACCCATACCGTAGCGCTCCTTCACCTGTTCCAACTTGGTTTTCGCCGTGTCCGAGTCCATGCGACGGTAGGCCTTCGTGGCCTGATAGTATAGTACGACCAGATACCGGTTCGAGACGTTGAAGCCGCTCAAATGTTCGCAGGCGTTTTTCGCGTCAAAGATGTCCTCGTAGATGATGAATGCAGAGCCTCGTGTTTCCGCGATATTGCCTCTTAAAAATATTAAATTATTTTTTGAATAAAATCTTCAAAAATACAACAAAAATAGTTATTGCATTGTTTGTCTTGAGGTCTGTAAAAGTCCTGTAGGTTTCAAATGTATTAACGTTTCCAACTTTGTAGCAAAATTAACAAAATTGGCAAATACATACACTGGGAATACAAAAAATTTAAAAAATAAATAAAAATCCATGCCAAAAAGAACGAAAAACTTACATTCTTATTTGTCGAATTGCGCCGAATTTGCCGAAAATATCGTACATCTCCTCGGCCGTAATTTTGTAGGGCAAATTTTTCACGTATAAAATTCGATTGACCTCCGGCGGCAATTTGCCGGAGCGTCCTCGATTTGCCATCGCCATCTTTGAAAAATTCTACCTGAAAAATAAGCGTTCATATTTATAAATCTACATCAAATTTAGGTGTTGGGACATTTCGGGATCGGACATTTCGGGACAGACATTTCGGGATTGGACATTTCGGGACGACATTTCGGAATTATACATTTTTTTCAATTTCACCAACTAACCAAGCTTCATCAAAAGGGTAATTTATAGGGGAA
>SAUE01000630.1:0-13105 GCA_009724625.1 Deladenus siricidicola
TATATATATATATATATATATATATATATATATATATATATATATATATATATATATATATATATATATATAATATTGTTTGTAGTTGTCATTTTAAGTAAAATCGGGTAATAAATTTTGAAAAATTTAAATGGAGCAGAATGCGCAAATAAAATGTAAACGGAATTTTTGTGCAATTTTCCCAACTTTATTTGTTCAATGTCGTTTTTCTCTTTTGAACTCAATTTTTAGCCGCAAAATGGAAATTTTTTTTAATGTGAATGCAACTTTGATCCGTAATTTTTTCACTTAAATTGAAAGCTACTAAAAATAGTTTCATCGTTTAACCATTTATTTTACCTTTCGACATTTTTATTGGAAAAATCTCGATAATTTACATGTAATTTACATTTCAAAAATAACACCATAATATATTTTTTATTAATACTTTGGAATTAAAGCATAAAATTTTGGCTCACATTCTAAAACCTAAAAAGCAACATTTCTGAGATTCTTTTATCGATAAAAATATAAAATTAGAAACATAAATATAAATCTCATATACATGTGTGCAGAAGGCGCAATTATAAAATTTTGAAAATTGGCATTGAAGAAGAATTGAAAATTGGCATCGAAGAAATTTCAACTACAGTACGAGGGTATTTCAACTTTGGGAGTAGTAAATAATACTCAATAACGGAATTATTTGTATGTATTTATGTATATTTTGAAATCATCTGACTTATTTATCCAACACTAGAGGAAAGTTGTTAGTAATGATGTATCTTGAATCCCAAATAAATCTGCGGATTTTCACGCAAATACCCGCGTGATGCATTCTGTGTCAAATTGAATCCATTTTTCATAAATGTGTTCAAATTGGATTTCATTTGAATCTATTTTGAATCCACAATGCTTCTAGTTTGTCCAAATTGTTTTCTTAGAGCGTTGTGAATTCGTATTGAAGAAGTATTCAAGTTGCAATACTGGATGTTAGCGTATTTTTAGATACTATGTATGTATGTATTTCGAAGGGAATGCGTTGTGAATGTGCCGTATACAATATTATTTGTGGACCATACGAGAGAAAAAAGACGTGGAAGAATAATCTATCACATTCAAATCAAATAAGCAAATTATTGGATTGAAAAGATTGAAACATTCAAATTGAGCTTCCTTACAGTGGACGGAAACTATCCGTACAGAATTCAACAGAATTAAACAATTTAGCGACCAAATGATTTGTATTTTCGCAAAAATAAACGGATATTGTGAATTTTCATAGTGGATACTGTAAATTTTCAAAACGGATAGTTTCCTAATTTTTTGTTTGTTAACGAATGCTTAACACGACATTTTACGATTTTTTGTTGCATTTTCAATAACAGAAGTATCTTAATATTTCTCGGTTTTCTGCCCATTCATTCTGAGAAAAAATTCATTAATGTTTGTAAAAAATAAATTTTGAACAAAAAACAAATGCTTACAATTCATAAAAAAAGAAAATAAAACTTATTCTAACAAATTATTAGAAAAATGTTTAATAGTTCTCGTTAGAAGTGCTGAAAGAACGAGCGGCTCTACCGCCCGAGGTAGACGCAAGAAATCGCGCTTTCGCGCTGCTTGTCGCGCCAATTCCGCCCGCCTCGCCGGTGGCGTTTGTGTCAGCGTCTCGGGCGCTGGCCGTTGATGTCGACTTTTGATTTACCACCGACTTTGGCGCTTCGCTATCCGTTCGCGAAATAGATTTGTTAATTTCGATCTCACTTTTCACAGCAGCGCCGTCATAATTGCTTTTATTGTTTTTCGGTGATTGTGGCAACAGCGGTATTGTGACCGCAGTGGGTGTGGTCGAGGACGGCGGCGGCGGCGGAAGGCCTCGTTGGGACGTACGCGAATGTTTGTGGTACATCGAGGCGCTCGTCGGTCGGGCATTACTCACACTCCATCGCACTCCGCCGCTGCCGCCGCCGCCCGTAGCACCGCCGCCACTGTTGGCGTTGTGTATTTCGCCGTTGTTATTACCGGACACTGTGATTGAGGTGGTTGGCGAGGAGGATTCGGAGGGATTGCAGAAACCGGCTGCTGGCAAAAAGTTTGGCGATGAGCCTGCCATCGAAATGTGAGCGGAAGAGGAAGAATTGGCGTTCGAGCCGCTGTCGCGTTTGTTGGGATGTGAGGCGACGAAGCTGGTCAAGTTGGGAAAGCGAAGTCCTATATCGCGTGTCATTTTGCCAACTGCCTAAAAATTTAATAATTATAGGTAATGGTTAAATTTGTTGTAAAACAAAGAAAAATTTAATTTAAAAAATAATAAAAATAATAAACCAAAGAAAAAACTTTTCACTACAATTACAATTAGTTTTTACATAAATTATTTGATTTTTAACAATCCGACAATGAAGAAAACTGACGAAGAATTATGACGAAGTTTTTTCCTTGTCTATCGCTTTCGGCTTTATGCCACAATTCTCGTCCTCATTGTGACGTTGAAAAGCGAAATTGGAGTCGAGAGATTCGAAATGATGGCCAAAGACCGGTTTGTTATTCTTTTGAACGGGGTGTTTGTTTGAGCTGTTTTGATCGCTAGTGGATGAGGATGTTCGCGGAATGGAACACGGCGGTAACAGATCGTTACAGGAAGTCATCGTTGTTCCCGCGAACGAGCCAGATCTTGCGGACGCAAGATCTGGTCTTGAGGACGTCAATTCGCTGCGTCCTCCACCCAGCGTTAAGCTGCTACCCGCACAGCCGACTTCGCCAGCTGTTCCGCTGCTGTGGCTATTCGACAAACCGCTCTGGCATGACGTTGACGTGGGCGTTGAGGTGGTTACTGTAGCCGAAACGGATGTCCTCAAACTATTCGTCACCGATTTTCGAGTGGAAGCACCGCTCACGGAAATCGGCGTCGGCGAGCTGCCGTGTTGATTTTGGCGAGTTTGATCCTGAAGAGAGGCATTGCCACCGGGTGTTAGTACGGAAGTTGTGGCGGTACGACTCGAACTTGTGCTGAAGCTGGCTGACTGAGCGGTTAACAGCGCCGACTGCGTGGAGGCGGGCATAATGGTGGCCGACGAGAACATCGACGAGCTGCCCGCGCCGCCGCCAATCGCCGCACTACGCTGCATGAAGCCTCGCGTGGAGGAACTTTGCACTTTTCGCGATGTCTTTCGCGAGATTAGTGTAGAGGTTGATGTTGAGTTCTAAACAAGAAAATGGTCATCATAAAAAGAGTTTTTTAATTGACATTTTTAATTAATCTATCGAATAACGAATAAAATCAATGGCGTGCCCACCAGAAACTTCTTCTCGAAAAGCCACATTTATTCCCAAAATTTAAACTTAAAGGGACATTTATCTTTCTTAAACTTTGGTTGATAAAACGTTATTCCCCTTGGATTATTTCTCTTTTTCTCTGTTATTTATTTCTGCCTTATTCCTATCTTTTACAAGCTATATTTCAAGCTATATTTGCGTGACGATTTTTTTGGTTTACTTTTGAGGAGAAATTTCTGGCACAGCGACATATTGATCCAAATTTAATGTTTTGAATGAAGAAAGGTTTAACAATTTTTACAAAAGTGGTTAGTGTTGAAATGATGATATTTGTGAAGGACTGATAGATACATATGTACATACATACATATATTTCACAAGAAATACATATAAGGCATTAGAAAGTGTGAGCAAGTTTTTTGTTTACAACAATTACTGAAAGAAGCTTACTGATAAACCGATTTAAAGTCGTTCGTGCAAAAAATACAAAAAAGTCAATGTTTTTTCTCTCTCTCGCTTTGAGGAGGATTTTTTCGCCAAAAATTTCCAAATATTAAAATTTTTTAAAATATGTGTACATAGAGGTTTTAATCCGCCTTTAAATTGATTTGTGATTTATTTCAGTTCAGAAAAAAGTGACACACTTTAAATGATATGTATGCATAATAATGACACATCCCATAGCAAGGATGATAAATGCTAAAAAATTATATAGAAACTTCTGATTTTGTTAAATATAAACAAAGTGTAATTATAAATAATGACATACTTACTTACAAGGGACTCAGACGCGGTAGGCTAGGAATTTTGTGCAGAATTTTTTTTATAGCAGTGTACACGTAGGGATGTGACTTGAAAGTAGGGATGTGACTTGAATCTTCGATGATTCAACTCATTTGTATCATGATCAAATCGATTGAATTTTAATATTAGTCGACATTTTTGATTAAAACTTGATAGTAATTCTTTATGAAAATAATCCACGATTATATATTTTTATTTCGTTTCGATCGAAAATTTAATTTCCGAGGTGATCTACGAGACGTGATTCACTTGAATCAAATGAGTCATTTGACTCAAGCGTGAGCCAAAAGAATGAGTCAAGTCACATGCAAGGAGCTATGAAAATGGGCTTTTTAGATTTTTTTGAACAATTTTGCGAATATTTTTTTTGCCGAAAAAGGACTTTATCCAAAATTCAAATTTTTGTACGAAAATCGTTTTGTTGCAAGCAATCTAAGACGACCTTGTCTAGCGAGTCTCTTGTTAGTTAAAATAAACAATAAGGTTAACATTAAACATGTTGAAATATAAAATCATTAATGAAAACAGATAAAATATAATGTATAGCACATTTTAGTTTATGACGAAATAATAATATGTTGTCAGTGGCCTAACTGAAAAAAAAAATCAGAAAATGTTGCAAGAATAATTGAGTCTTTCAGTGAAAGCGGCGGAGCAGTGTGTCCAAAGTTAATTCAACTTCAGATAATGTTAAATTTCCATGTTCTCGCGCTTTTGTTTGGAATCACTAAACATTCCATCAATGGATGTGATCGATGTGTTGTTAACGGATAGATAGCTCATTAAAAGTGATGTCGATTTGTACTAGAACCCTCGACCTTGAAGAGAGAAGAGCTAACGGTGATAGAAAAAGCGCGAGAAAGTGGAAATTTAACTTCAGCTAAAGTTAAATTTACTTTGAGAACACTGGAGCGGGGATTTTTTAAATTTTTTGGCCATGCCAGCAAAATAAAATTGGAAAAAAATAAAGGTTTTGGCAAGAGCCTCCCCGCGGGTGTCCACCTCTATGCACATAGGTACATTAAAATGCGAAAAATATGTATTAAATTATTTGGCGTGATGATGTGTACAATGTGTGAATAGTAGAAATTTGTGCTAAAGCTAAATAAATAAAATATAGGAAGTCGCTAACAACAATAAAGCTGCGTCAAGTCGTCCAAAAAAGACATACAATATCTAAAATAAAAATAAAATAAAAATAAAATACAAGTGCAGTTTACAGTAAAAATTATAAAAATTGCTCCAAAAGTCTTACGTGTATCGATAGTAAATAGAAACAATACAAAATTACAACAAATTTGTGCGCCACACAAAAGGCAGTTCGAAAATAATTTTTCAAAACAAATTTTAAATTAAAAAATTTGAATTAAAAAAATACATTTCTTACGAAAACGTGAAATCCGCGAAAGCATAATACATACATACATAGATACGTACATATATAATGCACTGGCGAAATGTGTATAGATTCACAAAAGCTCAAAAATTACATCTACATATGTACGTTAAGTGCGTGTGTGCGCTTCTGACTTATGTAAAGTTTATTGTGCTTTTGTCATGAAATTTTATAGCCAACGACGACACCTTAAAATTGGATACCTTTTTCTTTGACATATTCGCCAATTCTCGATAAATGTCAGAGCGTAAAAAGCGTTGGTAGCTGTCATTTTTCATTAGGCAGTAAATGTGGTCCTAAAAGTTGAGTAATTTATGTATTTATATAAAAATATATATGTATATAAAAAAGAAGATTGTTTAATTTTGAAAATATTTAAATAAAAAGTAGCGAAATTTAATGGTTTTTTGGAATATACATACATGTAATACATTTCAAAAGGTATGATGTATTTAGCAAAAAAGGTACCGCAGCCTCGTCGAAGGAATATCGGTTAGACTTTTTAAGGTTTTCCTCGGTGATCTCCATCACTTTGCAGTCGATATTCACCGGCGATGTGGCATTTGGAGCGATGAATTCATTGTAGATTTCGGTGACTAGCACCGGCACCATTCGACAACTGCATTTCCGCAGCTTTTGTACCTTGAAAAATTTCAGTATAATTTGCAATATATACATATTTTGCACATATAATTTCTATACATGATGAATACATAATGTATATTCCATACATATGCATATTCCATAAATATTTATTTTCCGAACACATACCTCCCACCAAAACCTGAGATTCTCTCCAGAATATTCTTTGTCCAGAAAGCGCTGTAATGTCTCTCGCCCCCATTGGTCGGCAAGAAGTTCTTCGAAACTTTCCTCCCATAATTTCACGCGACGAGCCGAAATTTCACCCGTACTAAAACAAAATTAACCAACTGTGCTGAAATTTTACAAAAGAAATAAAAAATAAAGACGCAAAAAATAAAAGGTAAGAGAGAGCGGGGTAGAGGTATAGAGATAGAGATAGAGGTAGAGATAGAGATAGAGATAGAGATAAGACAGCAAGAAAGAAAGACGGCAAGAAAAAAAGAAGGAAAGAAGGACGGTAAGAAAGATAGAAGGAAAGAAGACGGCAAATAAGAAAGGAAGAAAAACGGCAAGAAAGGAAAGAAAGTGAGATATATGTGTAGGAAATTCAAAAAGAGGCCAGAGTAAGTGAGAAGCGGAACTTTGTCAACATTGATCTAAGTAATATTATTTATTTATCATTCTAATGATTTACATTTTGTCGTGCTGCCAAAAGTCGACCGTATCGGAGATCCAAGGATTAGGATGTCCTTGAAAAGGATCACTTGCGCCGCCCAAAGTGACGAGGAACGCGTCGAAGTCGCGACGATGTCCGTAGTAGTGCAAATAGTTCTCGATGACTTTCGACGTTTTGAGAACGTTTTTTGCAAGTCGACTTTGAAGAATTCCAATCTTAATTTGTTTTTTATGAAAAGCGCATAATACATACAATTAAAAGAAATTAAAATTTGAACTCCAATTAGAATTTTAAAATAAATAGAAAATTCCTACTTCGTGCTTCAAAGAATCCTGCAAATGTGTGTATCTCCGAAATCCTGGCCTCTGTTGATAGCCTTTGCTAGTGTCCCTAAATTTTGCCATTATTAGAAATAGATGAATCCATTTTTCACATCTATATGAACACGACACATTATATGAAGATTATATATGTATGATATGAAGATCTGCCCACAAATTTTCAATAAAACGCTCTTTACATTATTAAAATGATAACGCAAAATATTTTTTTATATTCCACATTTTCTGCTCTTCTCATCTTAAAAATATTAATTTTTTCAGTGGTAACCTGTAATGTTGGTGATACGAAATGCTAGGCGCGCTGCTCGTAGTTGGCGCGCTGCCATCCGCACTAGGATCGTTGGACGCGCACTTTTGCGCGCCACTTCCGGCGGCGGCCAGCGCCGCGGGCGTTAACGCCGATGGCGCTACCGTAACGGCTGCGGCGGACGCCGCCGCCGGCGAAATTAACGTCACGTCCGGACCGTTGCTGTACGCCGAGTTCAGTGAGGTGTTGTTCGAGGCGCTATATTTTGGCCGCCCCGAGCGGCTTAACTTCCGAAAGTCGATCTACAATTAATCATTTACACAATACATATACAGTAATAACAAAAATAAATTAGAAAAAAATTATGAACAACTCACAGTCCATATGATCTTGAAACCTACACAGTACAGATTGGATTGTTCCAAAAGTTTGTTATATTTGAAATTACTTTTCTGCGTGTCAGCTAATAAATACATATGTACATATATTTTTTATTGCATTATAGTTAATAAATATTTTTGACTAATATTTATTAATTTTTAAGGAAAATAAAGCAACATTTTTTTGATACTATTGTATCCTATATGTTTTTTTATTTTTTACCATAATACCAATTTATAAAAATTTCATACTTCTGTAGTGTTCACGCAACCGGGAACTGGTCTGTGCACGTCCCAGAAGGCACGTTCTTGGGAATCTAATATTTGACGCTCCTGACGATCCCGCTTTTTGTCAACCCTACAAAAACCACACAAATATTTTGAGTAAAATCAATATTTTGAAATGAATGCAATTTTGAAAGTTATAAGATTTAAAAAAAGTATGTTTGTAAAAAGTACGGTACTTGTATTGTGCTTCGGCTTGCATAAACACGAACTCCCACTTTCTGCTGAACATTTTCTGGAGTTTTGCTAGATTTTCCGCTTCAAAATCTTCCAGTTCGAGATGGGCTTTGTTTTGCATCGTTCGCTTGCACAAATACACAGCTGAAAAACAACATAATTGTATTTTTTTAAGTATTATAAAGTTAAAATATTTTAATAAATGAAATAGATAAATAAAAGTTACATACCGTAGTCGGTGTTTTCAGGCTCCCAACAATTCGAAGGCCAAAAGTATGGCGTCTGAAAGCGATAATAAGTCCCGTCATTTTTAACCGTAAGCACGTGATCATCGATTTGAAAGACGTAACCGTGAGAAGCTAGCAAGTGGGCAAGGTGGAGTGCATCGCCTAAAATCCGCCAAAACATTAATTATTTCACTTATTTTCTCGTTTAAATTTAATTGAAGAAGAAAAGCTCACCCAAGTCAGCAATGTCGACATTTCGCAAAAGCCACGCGACAATGTCTTGACCCGTAAAGACGGATGGAATTTTTGATAACTAAATATAACAATATTCAATTTGTTTTAATTTTTTTAAATTCGTTTTTTAAATAAAATAAAACATCGCATTTTATGTGTTTTGGCAGCAGACAAGCAATAAAAACATACAAAACTTTTAACGGTTTTTATCGGCACGCCGTTTTCGCTGTTGAGCATTTGGTTGATGAGATTTTCCATTTTTTGGTATATAATATGATTTGGGTGAACCATTTTATCTTCTGCTGAACTACCTCGTATTCGCGAAAAGGTCATTCCCTATCTGAAAGTTTAAGAATGAGATTTATGCAAAACACTCACAAAAATATTCATACATATGTACGTAGATGCGCGACCATGAATTCCACAATACATATAGTAGATACATATAAGTAATTGTTATTTATGGATACAATGATATGTACATATCTACATATTTACAATAATATGTACCAGGAGTGGTAAAATTTGCGATTTGCGAAAAATCGGCTATTTTTCGCAAATTTTGAAAAATGAAAACCAGTTATTTTTTCAAATCCGCGATGTAGACTTTGGTATAACATTATTATTGATCCTATTGCGGAGATATCAGTAAAAGAATTTCCAATAAAAATTTTTTACAAAAAAAATTTTTTAATAAAAATTTTTTTATGAAAATTTTGCGGTTTGCGATTTGCGGTTTTGTGGCTTTTTTGGGCAAAAATTTGCGATTTGCGAAAATAAAAATTCATTTGCGATTTGCTTTTTGCGGTTTTCGCAAATGAAATTTATTTGGGGCCCAGCCCTGATATGTACATACATATAAATTTTTTTGATTTTTGTTTTCGCTGTAATTTTTTTAAAATTTTTAGATTAAATTTTTTAAATTCTTAAACATTCTTAAAAGATTTATAATTTACAAAAACTTAACACTACGCTTCGTCTACATTCATGAATTCATGAATGCGCTTGTTTTCAAGGCGACGTTCGTTCTCTAATGGCAAAATTGAACATTTCTTGCTTAAACATTTAAAAATAAAACAAAGGATGAAACAAAGTACCTTAAAAAAAAGTCTTGCGAATCATAAAAAAACAAATATTTCGATTAAAATCAAAAATTAGATGAAAAAAAATTGTAAAAAAAATTTGGGCAAACTATTTTTTTTATAATATAACAATTCATTGTACTATCGATATTTTACATATTTACATATTTCAAGTTTTGAATCGAAAATCGAAAATCAGATTCTCACCGGCTGAAAAACCCGACATATTCCCCTCAAAAAAGGACAGTTGTGAAAAGAAAGAAGAGTTTCACGAAGCGTGCGGAAGTTGGTGTTTTTCTCCAGACTAAAGCAAAAAATTATCCACACGATGATTTTAAGCGGAATAAATTTTAAGCCTGGGGATTTGTGCCAAAAAGGTTAAAGTCTTCATTTTGTTTTCTTTTTTTTTCCATTCACTTTCTTCGTCGTTGTGGCCGGCCGGCCGGCCCCTGGAAAGGGAGGAATAAGAACGCTTATTCTTGGCGAGATTGAACGTTTTTAAGTTTGAAAAATATTTGATGGTGGGCAATTCTTCATTTCTCTCTGTGCTTCCTCTCTGTCCTAATTTTTTGATATGTTTGTCAGGGGAATATTCCCCCCCTCCCTTACACATAAATGTGGTATAACAAATTTTCCAAGAAAAGAAAACATCAATTCTTAACACATTCCTTAAGAATGGGGGGGGGGGGGGAGAAAAACACAGTGTATGTATACATACTTTTTGTTGATAAATCGATCACCGGAATGTTGTGAAAAGTTATTCAAACGAAATAAATATTAAAAAAACAGAAGTAATCCAAACAGACAAAAACTGTAATGGCTTTTACATCACTTCTGACACAACGTCAAAAAAGATTTTTCTACGGTTTTTATGTTTTATTCCGAGAACAAAAAATGAAAAGAAAATATCCAAAAAATAGAAATTTTCTAAAAAAATATATGTGTAATTCACAAATTTTAAATTTACAAATATATACATACATTTTTTTCGGAAAGGTTTGATCGTATTTTGTTACAATTTATTGGATTCCTTTAAAATTTACAACTATTATTACACATTTCATTCACTATAGCCTCTTTCACACTCTCGTATACATTTCACACTTGTGTATGTATATTATATACATATGTTTAACGGATGCATAAAAATATATAAATCAATACATAAATACACGATTAATCAAAAATCAGTTATGTAATAATTTTATACACAACAGTAACGTTGGATTTAAGCTAAAAATATATGTATACACAAATATATACATTGATAAAATTAGATTTGTAAGAATTATACAAAAGAGAGAAGAATTAAACAGTAAAAAAGTTTAATATTTTTTATGTACATATTCCACATAATATATGTGTAAGTTATTACAATTAATTACAATTAGTGTGTTACAATTAATGTGTATGCATGTATATTATAATGACATATTCATTGTTATTTTTTCTGTTTTGCTTGCTTGTCAAACAAAAACTACAACAAAAATAACAGGCAGATGGTAAACGGGTCCATGGTAAAAAAAATGCCGAACGGCAGAAAATTCGCGATTTTGAGACTAAAATCGGCAATTGTATTGCGTCTTCGTTCGGAAGTTTTCATTACCCATTTTTATTTTTGGGATTCTAATTATTGAACTTGCTTCGAAATGGACGTAGAGAGATAAGGTTTAGCACATTTTGAGGCCCAGAGTGCCGATCATCCCTATAAAAACTTATGGGGATGATCGAGCTTTTCGGACTATCGTTTACTTATTTGAACCACTTTTGTATTGACGCATTTTTTTAACATTTTTTGTGGTAAAAAAACTTTGGACTACCTAATCAGTAATTCCTATCAGTGATTGACTTACATGCTTCGAAATCTTCGAAAATAATGTAGAATCACTGATGCGTACATTAAACAGGAAAATTTGAGTATAAGAAAGAACCCGTTAAAACAAGTAAACGGTGGAAAGCTGCCTCAAGACCCAATGCCAAAGTTTTTATGGAGATAATATAGTGTGCTATATTATCTCTCCCTCCCTACGTCCATTTCGAATCTCCCTCCCTACGTCCATTTCGAAGTATGTAAGTTAGGATCAAAATATAAAAATGAATCATATCTTACTGTAGAATACCTACTAGAAAATTGGGAAATCAGTCTCTTACAGTCGTCAAAAATAAAAGATGAAAACCATCTATCACAAGAAACGCGTGTACGGATGACTCACAAGAGTTCACATGAAAAACTGCATATTTACGAATTTCATCGTAACTATTTGACATAATTCACTCTGATTCATCACTATTTCAAATACTAAATACTTTATACGATGACTGTGGCACATACATATATGTACAGATTAGAAGTGAATATGTACCCGTCGTCACCGGATCACGGCTCCGCAATCAATAGGTACGCCACTGTCGGACATCAAACACCATCATCTTTCACGGAATGCTCAAAAGTCGAGGAATTGAGCCGGGATGTTATTTCAAGGAAAAAGTATCCATCACATCGCTATGAGATTGCTCCATCGGATTACTATCCGCTCCACGGGATTACCGTCTTCTACATTGGCGCCGCTTCACAAAAGGCAAGAACGTCGAGCAGACACGGACGAATTTCTTCAGCCGGAAGACCGCACAATTCTGCACGCGCAAACTTGTGTTTGTTGTGATCAGGTTTGCAAAGCGTTATCGAAAACAATGACAAAAACGGAAATTGAAAATGATCCATTGGTATTGTAGTAAGATTACTTTTTATGAATGGTAAAAAATAGGAATAAAACTTTTGAGACAGCCTAACACGCAAATATAGGACATCCTAACGCGTAAAAATAAAATCCTATTAAGAATAGGCCGCGTTTGTCGCTTTTGCATAAAAAATCACAAAAAATAAAACTTCTAAATCGCGCTATTTTATGCATTCATTGAAAATACACGCAAAAAATCGACCAAATCGACAAGGGACGAATGAATGGCTCGAGCAAAACACTAAAAACACGCTAAAACACACCGAGAACGGCGGATATGTGTGAGCACAGAATAGAGAAACGAGGCCAAAATACCATGAAATTTTTTGTATACGTAAGTGAGTGTGTTTGTAGTACGTGTGTGTGTGTTGTGTGTGTATGTGTGTTTGTATATATTGTGCGCTTGGCCACTTTGCAAAGGTTGTGTGAGATAGAAAGCATAAATATACATATATATGTGTATGAGTTTGTCTGCCGTAAGTTGTCAGACGTATGCTACATGTATATTCGGTATTACGCGTATATTCAGTATTATGTGGATTACGGGACGCTTAACTTTTATGTGCTCCAAGCGTTTTCAGCGAAACGAAAAATATAAATCGATGCACCTCTCACACTCGCTATTGGCGGCGTGAGATGTGTGTGTGTGTGTGTGTGTGTGTGTGTGTGTGTGTGTGT
>SAUE01000630.1:13296-25278 GCA_009724625.1 Deladenus siricidicola
CATATACGACGTATTTTGGGAAGTGGATTGAGGAGGGAAAAAATGTCGTAAGCGATACTGCTAAGATTAGTCGGGAGTGTGTGGCGGCCAGAGAATGACTTCTGAGAAAGCGGAAAAGTGGGGGATACAACACGCGAGAAAAGTCGACACTAACACACAAAAGCGACCAGAAAGTAAAGGCGAAAAAAGTTAAAGCGTACGAGAAGCAAGACAATTCTAGAGTGATATCGTAGGAGAAAATTTTTTATGTAGTGTAATTATTTCATTCGTTTTGACGGGAAAAAGTATTGACTAGCCTAGCATAATGTAAAAAAGTGTAAAAAACTGAAAATTTATGCGATGAATGAGAAATTCCGAGGATAGCGACAATTAGAATTAGAGACAATTAAAGAGACTCATTCATAATGAGAGCGTAAAACTTGAAGCAGGTGAGGGATTAGAAATGGGTAAAATATTTTTTAGCTTTGCGTAAAAAAGAAAAAAAGTTATATTTGAATACATACTGATAAAGGCCAATGAGCGGGAATAGCGAGTTCAAAAATTGTATATGTAGAGGGCACAAACGTGTTCACAAACGTGTTACACATTTCAATTATTCTGCTACCATATTTTAAAGAAAGCAACTAAAAGTTCAAAAAACCAAAAAAATGTTGTTTACAAATATTTAAAATTAATAGCAATTTTAAATTTTTGAAAAAGTAGATAATATACAAAAAAAACAAGTGGCAGGAAAGAATTAGCGGAGACAAGAGGGAGTGAGAATGAAAGAAAGAGAGAAAGAGAGAAAAAGAGAAAGAGAAAGGAAAAGAGAGAAAGAAAGAGAAAAAGAAAGAGAGTGAGAGAAAAAGAGAACGAAAGGGAAAAAGAAAGAGAGAGTTTTAAATTAAAAAAATTTTTTCATATTATTTGGTCGTAATTAATTTTAAATATACATTTTTTTTAAATTTTAATAAATATTTACAATTATTTCATTCAGAATAATTTGTTTTCAATTTTAATCTTTTATATCTTCAATTAAAAATCAAATTAACAATCACGATGCTTATGCTACACATATGTATATTTTTTATGTTTAAACTAGGTACTTTTAACATAATTTTAAAATTTTATTTTATAATCTTAAAGGATTATCAAACAGGAAAAAGGAAGTTTGAAAGCATTAAAAATAATCTAAAAATTTTATCTTCCATTTTTTAAAATTCCTTTTTTCCTTAAAATTTTGAGTGGCTAATGCCAACCAATGCCACAAATGCTTTGCCGAAAAAAATGAAAAAAATTGGCGGCCAAAGCGAAAAACGTCAGAATTATTAGGAACAATTTTTGCTTAAAATCTGGTTCTTCATTGAAGTGACTTTGAATTTTTTTTTCGAATTAAGTCACCAGAAAATTGAAATCCATAACGTATTTATTAGTTTTTTTAAAACCCTTGACATTTTATTGTGGAAACAAAAATCAGGCAAACATTTTTCCAAAAAAACACAATTCACGTAAATATCTTTTGTTCAATTTATGTATAAATGACAGGAATTTTTTGTCATTTTTCTTCTATGCAATGGAAAATAATGGGTTAGCAAAAGTTAAGTTAAGTTAATTCACCCCATTAAATAATTAATTAATTAATTAATTTTAATTAATTAATGTAGTATATTTAAAACCATTACATAAGTCTTTTTATTTTTTTAATTTAGATTTTTTAACTTTTAACAATTTTCGGAATTTAATTTTCGATAATTTCAATTTTCTTAATGGAAAGGTCCTTTCGATTTTCAGAATTGCTTGAAGTTTAAAGCATTGAAGGATTTGTTAATTTTGAAAAACTTGCGTGATTTCGAAAGTTACAACAATTGTTTTTTGAAAATATAAAGAAAAAAATCGCCAAAAATTGAAAGGGAAATTTTGTTGTTTTAATTCACAATTGTGGAAAATTGGTTTTAATAAGAACTAGGTAAGCTTATGGTATGCAACTGATTGTAAAAGTAGTACTGTGAAATTTGAGATACAGTAAAACGTTCTTTTTATACTTGTTGTGATCGTAAATAGCATCGATATTGGCATGTACTTATTATTCGTAAATTTTTGGGGGACCAGATATGTGCCGAAACGGATGTCTCTCATACAGTCACACTACAATACGATTGTACATATATATGTAACTTGTACATATATTAAGACATATTAAAATGTCAGGATAACCGCTGATTAACAGAGCGAGAGAAGAAAGAGTTACTTCTTTCTTCCTATTGTTGTAATGAAAGGCGCTGTTCTATTCTAACCAGTTCTATGCAGTGCTGTGATTTAAATCCGACTTGAATCCGAGCGGATTCACGAACCGGATTCGGATTCGGTTGAGATTACTCCTTTTCTGGATTCATTTAAATCCTCGAATCCGGATTCAGTTTGCTCATTTATTATTCAACTGGCTTTGGTCATGATTCATCTTGAAATGAATCTGAAGATGAATCCAGTGAATCCACTAAATTTGGATTCAAGTTCTTTAAATGATCATTGGGCCCAGGATTCAACAATGCCAGATCATGAATCCGCACAGCTGGATTCATTTGTTTTGTGGAACGCCCAGATGAATCCAACTCGTATATATTTTTTGGATTTACGAAAATGGGAATCCACTTCTCCGAATTTTTTCAGAGAAAAAGCTGATTCAAATAAATTTTGAGTTATTCGAGATGAATCCAATTTTGAGTCCACGATTTCGAATCCGCTGAGATGAATCTGAACATTTCTGGATTCGAAGCCGTATTCGCGGATTCACCTCCGATTCAAGTCAAAGCACTGGTGTAGCTAGCAGGAGGCAAACAAAGATCGGTTGATGTGCAGTTACATATCTCGGGTCACAGCTCCCTCCGACAGATTCAAGACGTGGAAACGCTTGCATCTGACAATGTAAATGTCGGATGCGGATGCAAATGAATGCGGGCGGTCTGCATCCACTCTTTTGTGCCCCCGTATTCGTCGTCATTTGCGGATACAAAAAACAATAAAAATTACGGCTCTGCTCAAAGTTGTTTTGTCGTTTGATTTACAAATTCTATTTTTTTCTTAATTTTTTAGTTATGATCAGCTTTTCTTTTTCATTCATTTATTTCATTTTCATTATTGCATATGTATGTCATACAGTTAGACTGCCTACTGTCTTATGTACAATAAAGTACAGTTTACTCTTCATCAATGTACTTAATGATGGAGGTAAAGAAAATATTTGTAGAAAAAAAAGAGAAAACAGTTTTTGAAAAGAAAGCAAAAAATTGCTGAACTTTTTTATGTATTTTCTTCAAAAAATCATAAACTCTTTTTATTTCGAAAATTTTTCTCATTACTGGTATTTACATTACATACATATGTATGTACATTACATATAAATATACAAACGATAAGTACATAAAATTGTACTAACTTAAGTCATAGGTATTTTTAAAATACATGTTCACACATGCAAGATTAAAAATAAAGTATTAAGTTGTATGTATGTAATATATGCATGTGTATATGTGTGTTTGTGTGTGTATGTGTGTATGTTTTGGATATGGTGTGGATAAACTGGCAATAAAGATAGAGACAAAAATGCCTTACATATTTTACGTCAAACTTGGGGAAATTTTATTTATTTTTGCCTTACTGGAAAAAGCAGCAAAAATATCTGTTATTTCCTTTGCTTTACTTCGTGATATTCTGCCAACTTTTTTGCCCTTAAAAAATTCAAAAAATGTTTAAACATCTTAAAGATGGTTAAATATCTTGAATGTTTTTGAATAAATGTGCTTTAATAAAACCATTCACGTAATAACTTTTATAAAGAAAAAACACACATAAATACTATCATACAAAGCCATATATGTATATATATATAACAAGTTGAAAAACTTATTTAAAAAATTATTTAAAAATAATTTTGAACAATGTTTACAAAAACGTGAGATCAATAATGAGGTCTTATGGCATTAAAAGCGTCAAAATATGTACTCTCAAAGTGTAATTTACCACGATTAACAATTATATAAATCAATTTACATACACACACCATTACATAGCAATAAGGTCAGAGGTGTATCTAGGATTTCGGAATATGGGTAAACCAAAAATTTTATATTACAAGGTGTCAAGACCCGAAAATTTCAATTTTTCCTCCGATTTGTTTAAAAATACGAAATATTTTCTCCGTCTCCCCCTAAATACGCCATCGAATAAGCTTAATCAATTGCACAATTTAAAATGGTTTCTTCGTTTGTGGGTGAAGGAGAAAGACCGGCGGATAAGGTGAATTTTGGAGTGAGAAAATTGTTGTTGTTGTCGATCCTTTGCATGGCAAAAGCTGTGGAAATTGTGGCTGGAATGCTGGTGAGATATTGTCGGGCGAGTTTAGTTATTTCCACTTGATCCGCCGATTCGCCCCCCAAAATATGACGATGATTTTCGAAGAATTCGTGAATCTAAATTTTTCATATTTTATTTTTAATGATATTTTTTGGGTTATTATGATGAACCACCTTATGCAAAAAATTATAATTGTTTTGACCAATAATTTCATTGTCGGATAAGTCAAAGTTATATTTAAGTTTTTGAAGTCAAAGTCGCATGTTAAAAATAAAATATGTTAAAGTTTTATGTTATCGGAAAACAATTTTTTAGCTCTATAAGATAGTGTGATTAGGGTGGAGGTAATTTTCATAAAATTTTATGTTATGGTAAGGTCGAAAGCTTTTTCGACACTATTTTGTTATTGCGTTTAAAATTTAGATGCTAAAAATTGTGCAAAATTTGTTAAAACTGATCGAAATAAAATTCTAAAAAATCAATTTCTAAGCACCTCGATTAACGCCAAATGTAAGATAATGGTGTCGAAAAAGTTAAAATAAAATAATATCCTGCTGACTTATGTATAATAAAAAACTAGACCAACCGAGGTGAGCTCTGCTCTATGTCCCATTAAATTCTCAATTTGTTCTAGCGAAATTAAACTCGTGCAGTCATCGTCTTTCTCTTCGAATATCACGGTTGGGCTTCGTGTTTCTGTGCTGCCAATTGATGTTGCTGTTGCTTGTTTTCTCACTTTACGCTGAACATTTCTTCCATGTGCCAAAATTCCCCTCGAGAAACGTCTAGTTTTCGGAACGTTCGCTTCGTCGTTTTCAGCCTCATTTTGCGGCAATTTGCGTTTTTGTGGCGAAGACCGACTTGATAAGAACTTCTGGGCCGTTCCGCCGAGCAGCGGATTGATGTTGAAATACAACCTGAAAATGCATACATATATACATATACCGTGTAACTAACAATCTGTGTAAAAAAAGTAAAAAAAATTAATAAAAAAATATTTTTAATAATGAGGTATAATAAAAAGGGGAAAAAGATAGGAAAAGAGTGGGAGAGAAAAAGAAAAACGGTTAATCCTCAAATATATGATATAATATTAATACATATAATATTACATATAATATAATATTACCCAGCCTCCAGCGGTCCAGTTGCCTGTTCCGGCACAAAATTGACTCTACAATTCGCGTTTGCGATTATACTTTCTTTAAAGGGCGTCGGATTTAACCGGTAAAATCGGTTGCTGCTGTTGTGGATTTCGGCGGTTAACATGGATTCGTTACTGTGGCAATCATATGTCTAAAAATAGCTTGCTCATTTTTGTGTTGCTCAAAATTAAATAGTTTGTTCATTTTTATGTTGCTCAAAATTTATGCTGTTATATGCTTCTGTTTAACTTCCAATATATATAATTCTGATTAGAATACTCACTTCCGTACTCAATCCTTTACTCGGCGTCTCGATGTTGACTTGACTGTAGAGGGACGAGGACGTGGTCCTGTTGACTAGACTCGGTGGCATGACCACTTTATTTGCACAAATTTCCGCTCGCTCCTCCCTCTCATCCCCATTCGCACTTGTGGTGGAGGAGAAAAAGGTCGAAATTCCGGAATCCTCGCTGAGGCGACTTTCGTTGCTGAACGCATGTTTCGTGCCGATGTTGCTGAGCGAGGATGTATCACCGAAGCTTTTCCAAGTTTGCGGATTATTCTCCGATGGTTCATCGGTCGAAGCGTTTAGAGTGTTTGCGCTAGTTTCGGCGGGCAACAAACACGCCTCTCGATTTCTCGTAATTTGGGAGCCAGAAAAGCGCATACCTAAAACACTAATCGTGATGAAATCATTAGGTGACGCAATATCATACATATGTATATAAAATTTGATCTCAATTGCACTTTAGGCATCCCATGGCACTTTAAGGGTCCATGGAAATGTTTGGCATCTCGTGAGATTTTTCGAAAATAATTTTTTGATCATGATTCCTTTAGTAAATTTTGTAAATGATTATGTTGATTATTTGTGTGTTGTGGATTGAAAAAATTCCAATGTCTACAAGACTTGCCTACCCGCCTTAGGCTCTGAGAGACTTGGTTTGAACTGACTTGATTGATGTGTGAATATATATATGTATTTACATATGGCATTTCAAGCTGTTATAGGATGACTTAAAACAAAAAATTGTCGATTTTTTTCGAAAATTAGTGCAAGGTATTTTGCGATAAAAAAGGATATAACAATCAAAAAACATAATCATGTCACGAATTAACTCTGGATGCCTAAAATGTTATAGGATTCCTAACGCCAAAATGTGTATCATAAATTCTGTTTGACTTTTGCAGTAATCTGTTACTAAATTACTCTTTTTTTCGTGAATTTTTGAATTTTCTTTCTTTCCCAGTCTATTGGCATTACTCATTTAAATTTCTGTATTTGAATTTTGCGATCAAGCTCACCGAAAAATTTCTTTGAAATTGAAGACTTTGGCGAAGAATGCTCAATGTTTTCGTTGCTGTTTAAAACATTTTGTTGCTTGACGAAGAATGAACGCATTGGCGACGAGGATAGGTGAATGTTGGGCGCATTCACCGCCCCCGACGAAAGCAGCGATCTTCGCATCGTTTTTGGAGTCTTCAGCACCGGCGGTGACTTCACTTCGAGTACCTAAGACAAGCAATCATATAATTTTGTGCTAGTTATTTTTACGTTAAAACTCTGAGAATTTTCATATATTTTTTATCATTTAATACATACATAATATAATCCTTATCATTTTAGCAAAATAAAATATTTATCGTCACTTCAAATAACAAAAATTGGTTTTTTAAAGCTGTCTTAGCTAACAGTTAAGTTAAGAAATCGTCCACTTACGTGTGGGCCAAGTGGGGGTGAGCCGTAGATCGGCGAAATAAACGTGGAATTGAAGTCTGGAGAGGCGTTCACATTTCCTCCAACCTTGAGGCGCTTTCTTTCCGGTGTTTCGAGGACGCCAAACATGGACGGCCACGCCTCATTCGACCTATCGTCCACGTGAACTCCAACCATTTGGTGCGACAAATCTTCGGAATCGTAGGACATAGTCTATAGACATTATCCAAAATCAATTTGTTTCAAATTAAAATAAAATTTAATCGCTAATACATATAAATAAAAATGAGGCAATCCTATTTTCAGAATTTTGTATAAGACCTCTTAAAAGAGGTAACAAATATAATGTACCAAAAATTAGTAAAATCGCGTTTGTGCTAAAAGCAAACCTCATCACTAGCATTCGAATAGCCGAGATGGCGATCTGAGTTTGACTCTTGGCGAACACGTCGACTGAGAATGACGACGTTACCGCATTGCGGAGCGCGCACCTTCGCCCCTCGTCCCACAACGGGAGAAAAATTTGCGGACGAGCACGACGACGACGGCGACGACGGAGAGGTGGTTGAGGAAATCGGCGAGAAGCGACGAATCACAAAACGTCGCGTTTGTCGCTGCGTCGACGACCTCTCCAGTGGCGTCGACGTTGTGGCGTACTCCTCGAATGAGGTGGTTGGCGACGATGAGCATTGGGTGTCGTTGTGATTGGGATTAAGAACTGAGGATCGGTGATTTGTGGATGAGTGAGAGATGTTGTGGGAGGTATGAAAAGAGTTCATTGTCTCTCGGGACGCTTCAAATCGTTGTGATTTTTCGTGACTTAATCTGGAAATATTACGGTAAATTACATATTAAAACGGTAAATTCCACACATGATCTTTTGGATTTTTTTGGATTATTTTAGATTTGGTTCAGACACCACCGTACACTAAAATCATAGTCATTTAAAACGACGAATTCTCACACTTGGTAAGTTTCAAGAGAGTGCAGAGAAAAAGGAAGTTCACAAATATTTTTCTCCCTGTTTTCTTTCATGTTTGGGTTTCTTTTGGAGGTTGAAAAATTATTTGCATTTATTCCACATTAATTCTGGATTGTAAATCTTTCTCAAAATTGGATTTTACCGTTAAAAAAATGAAAATAAACTTTAATTTAAACAAATCTTAGAATGCGTAAAACAAATAAAAAAATCCGCTATGTGTGTAAATTTTAATGAGAAATAAAATCAGGTCAAATTAAATTGGAAAATTTACTTGAGCGAGTATAAATTCTAATGTGCGGTTTTCTGTGTGGTTCCGGTTGTTTTCTGGATGAATATTTTCGATCGATTAATCCATAAATAGAACGAGACTCCGTGGAATGGTCCCCAACCTAAAATTTGTATTTCATTTAATTGAAAAAGTTAATTTATCAAAAAGTTAATTGTTATAACATTTTCGGTAAATTTCCACTCCAACAACGATCCGGAAATGAAGTTGTTATTGTGGACTCAACAAACATAAATACTATAATAATAAAATTCCCACCGAATACAAATTTGGAAATTAACAAAAGTTTACACCTAAATGTACTCAAATAAAAAATAATTTTTGAAATAAAAAAAATAATTTTTTTAAATAAAAAAATAATAATTTTTTTTCTAAACTTGAGCCAAACAAAATATTGAATTAAAGTTATAACTTATTGCATAGTAAATGACCCAATAAATTAACTAACTTTTGAAAACGTTTTATAACATTGTTAAAAATTCTAACAATAGGAGCAATATAAAGAATGTATTTTGTATGCATAGTGCAAAAATATATAGTGAAAAAACACAAAATTAAAAATATATTCTAATAAAAATTTAAGAAAAATGTTTCATTACAGGATCACAATGCCAAAGACGTTGAGATTTTCGGTAATACCGAATGAAAAGAGTAATAAAAGATAATCAGAAAAGGAAAATGACCGAAGCATAGAAAGAAAAGACAGACAGGAGAAAGAAGGAGAAAAAGAAAGAAAAATAATAAAAGAAAAAGGGAAAAAATTTTGTTGGAGATTTTTGTTTCTATACAAAGACAAGAGCACACAAAAAGGACTTTTAGCAGTATCCCGTTAACGATGTCTCGTTCTCCCACTTTCTCTCGAATTCTCCCAATAAATCCTCAACTTCCCCCCTCCCTCAATTATCTCTCCGTTGGGAGAATAAAAAAAATCTGCGGAAATAGCGAAGAAAATTCCTCAATTTCTCCTTTCCAAATTGGAGGCAAAATCATCGTCGTCTTCCATAACTGTAAATAGTCAACCTTTTCCTTTTTTGTCTACGTTCTCTTGTTTTCTACGTTCTCTGTCGCGCAAAAATTTTACGCTCTCTCATCATTGATTATTGTTTTCATCACAGACACCGAAAACACAAAAATGGGCGCATGAACATAAAAACATGCGCATACGCAACACACAAATACACACACACAAACACTCACACAAAAATACACACACCACATGTGTTTCAGATTAATGTTGGACACAGATGTCCACGTTATTCGCAATCGATTGTTAAATTTTACGGAATTATTATTTTTATAAGAATTATTTTTTGTTTTACTGCGGAGAATCGCCCTTTTTGGGCAACGATACCACTGTAAATCCCATTTTATCATCTAGGATATTGACATCCGTAATATATCTTGTACAGTAGCACTGATGCTCGTTAGCCAGAGCGGCATAGCTGCCAACCGACCGACTATTTTGCTTTTTCATCCGAACCAGATCAGCAAACCAGATCAGCTAACGTGGTGATCCCAAAATAAACGTCCACACATATGTACATAAACGTGTTTGCCACTTACGTGCACAAACACACATACACATATGTACATACCATCTGAAGCCAGAAACACATTACACTACTAAAATGGATTATTTTTTAGTCGAAGTAGAATTGTAAGAAGGTCTTCGTGAGACCGTTACATATCTTTGGTCAAAAACATAATTCTTTTAGACATTTGAAAGCAATGATAACTCTTAATAGCAAAAATAACTGAATAAAACACAAATATACACATTGAAACAGATGCCTTTAAATATTACCACACATTTCCGGTGAAATAAAATATTATATTTGAAGTTTCCAGAGGCTATTAAATTCATTTTTCATTTTTGACTTTATTGCTTTTGTATAAATAAAGTATTTCTGAAATTAATATTTCATCATTTTTAACCTTAAAAATTGCCCAAAAAAATTAAAGTAAATAAAATTTTGAATCGTTTCCGTTAAATTATTATAATTTAAATTTAAAGTTTGGAAAAATGTGACTTGTAAGATACAACATAAGATTTACATATGTACATATATAGACACATATAATAAGCAAATATACAGTAAGCAAGTATTTGTGCATACATACATATAAGCGCATCGTTTCTGTATTCCAAATTTTGTTTCAGGTATGTTTCAATTTTATTGACAAAGACTTATTTTTTAATCGATTTTATTTTTTATATAAAAAATTATCATTTTATTTTTAGCGATAAAAAACGATAAAAAAGCAAAAATAAAAGTTAAAAAAAGTCTGCAAAAATACATATCATTACCGTGCCAGTGAAAAACACCGGAAACAAAAGCCCGAAAATTGAACCATAAAAATAAACAGACAAACAAATAAATATATAAATTATTCCGATGTGGAAAACAAACAAAAAAAGTCGAAAACTTTTTGAAGAGTCATTTTTATTAATCCGTCCATTTTGGCAAGAAATACTGTGATCTCTCCACATAATTGTGTATGTATATAACCATGAGTTTTGTTGACTAAGAAATTTAGCAAATTAATAAACTTTCTAAAAAAATAAAAAGAAATTTTTATTTAATATTGCTAATTGAAAAAATTAATATAAATTAATCAATAATTTTCAACAAACACTTTTTTTTCAAAAAAATAATAAATATTTGCAATGAAGTTCAACATTATTATTGTCGTTTATTTAAATTCAGTAAAAATGAATAAATATTCAATACATATTACAATATGTAGTTAATAAATCTGACCCGAAGGATTGCCGCAGCGATAATATTTATAAAACAAAAAAATTCCCAAAAACATTCACTTATTTTAATGAAACGCTAATTAATGTTATTGTTAATTATCAGTTTGGGAATGATAATATCAGTGGCAATTCTACAAAATATTTCCACTGCGACACTTTTGACGAAATCAAAAATATTTTTTCCTCCATTTAAATTTAAAACAAAGAAGTAAAAAACCTGGAAGGCAACTTTTATCAACACAAAAAAGACACTTACTGAATTGTATTATATGTATATTATTGTTGACACTTTTTTGTGTTTAAATCTTTTTGTATTTTGCAAAAAAAAACATTTTATTTATTTAATTTCTAAAAGAGACAAAACATTTATATGCGAAAACTAAACATTCGATTTAAAAAAATTTGACATGAAAACACTCTGTAAATTGCCAATTGCCAATCAACCATTTCCGACTTCAAAAATGGTGGGGGGAGGAGGGCATTTGGAATTTTTCTCCTTCCTAACATTGTGAAAAAAAAAGTTGAAAAATTTGACAAAAATGTTGACATATTTTATAAAAATATTTAGCGATTTTTCGCGCACAACAAAAAAAAGAAAATGTTTGTAGCCAGTGGTTCAAGAAAGTGAAATGGACGACTCCAAAGTGTGGATATTAAAAAATTTCGTTTTGGCGGGAAAGTAGTACAATAAAAGAGAGAGAAAATTCTCATTGAAAGGAGAAGAAAATAAAATAGAAAAATCTGAAACGGAATCCATCATCA